>JAMRYI010000489.1:0-124071 GCA_029231635.1 Ditylenchus weischeri
CATTGCAATGCTAAAAACAAATTGTCGTCAGACACCAAAACACTTGAAACAAAGCAAAGAAAACGGCAACAAAAAAGACAAAACAAAGCAACTGCTCGACTGAAAATTTATATTTATGGTTGACGGAACTCGAAACGGTTTTTCGCTTACAGTTCTTCTCTGGACAAAAGTTTTCAAAGAACTTTTTAGATCACCAGCTGAAAAGCGCCGACAGGTCGAAAAATAGTTAGAAACTCTCTAATAATTAGACAGTATCAGAGGAGGTGAAAAATTAGACATGTCTAACTATTAGAAACAAATACAGTAGACAAGTGAATCACTATTTGGCGAAAGATTTCAAAATCGAGTTAAAAAAGCGTCGGACCCAAGGCTGGAACGAACTTAAGAAGGTGTGTCGGGTTATTCAGGTTTCGACTGTGAACGCAGATCGACTCAGTTTTTGATGACAATTTTTGGTATATAAAGTCAAAACCACGATTTTCGCTTGGTCCCACCTGTTGTTTGACTCCTGGTCTGTAGGTGGCCTTTGGATGGACAAGAGGGGGTTGGAGGTGGCTGGGGAGTTGGTAGTTATTCTATACTAGGGTCGAAGTTCCCATTTACAAAACAAAACTTGGATAGCCTGTTTTTTTTCAAAACACTGTAGTAAGATATAGAGACAGAAACGGGACAATTGACATGTACTACAAATGACACTTCTTCAAAATGATATCAAAAATCAACCCTAGGCAAGACTGAACTGCAATCAGAAGTAATGTAGAATAATTTTTACTGGAATTTATACATTTATTACAACAAATACGGGACCGATATTCAACAAAGTATAGATTTCTTTACATGACTCTGGATATGTCTGCCTTCTTAGCGTTTCCCCACACCAGGCTTATTCGCTTCCTGCGTCTTCTGAGTAACATCCACAGTTTTCTTGGCATCAATCGACTTCTGAGTAACATCCACAGTTTTCTTGGCATCAATCGACTTCTGAGTAACATCCACAGTTTTCTTGGCATCAATCGACTTCTGAGCAGCATCCACTGTTTTCTTAGCATCCAGCGACTTCTGAGTAGGATCCAAAGTCTTTTCTGTGATAGCAGTTTCAGCCTCAGTATCGCCTGCAGCTGCTTCAGCCTCTTCACGAGCTCTAAAATAACAGAAAATATGCCTAGCCTAATTCGTTGCAAAAATTGTACACATTGTACAGTTCAGTTTTACGTTTATTTTAAGAGTGAAATAGAAGTCTATTTGAACGAAGGCAAGCTTGCAGCGACAAATCCGGTCTCTCCTGGCCATGACGAAGTCCTCAAATGGTGGAGACAGAAAGCGGGCAAGTTTAATCATTTAGCTGTCCTAGCGCAAAGGCTCCTGGTTATACCATTGTCAAATGTTGCGTCTGGAACATTTTGCTGATCAAAACAGAAATGGCGGATTCAATCTTGGAGGACGCAAGAAACAAGAACATAGAAGAACCGGAAGAAATAGTTAACATTTTGTTTGATTTGAACAGATGTTTTGTTTTGATTGTTATTCGCCTATAGTATGAATAAAGGTTTTGTTCGGTGAATGTGGTGCAGCGGATTTCAGCCGTAGCGCAAAATTTTTCCGGGATTTTATCTTTTTATTTTTAGATTCGACTCGAACGTTCGAAAATTTCGATTTTCGACTCGACTCGAACATTCGAAAATTTCGACTTTCGACTCGACTCGAACATTCGAAAATTTCGACTTTCGAATTCGACTCGATTATTCGAGTCGAGGAATTTCGAATGATCGACAACCCTAAAAATGACTAAATTTTGGTCAAAAAATATTTTTCCAAAAAATGTCGTCCGCGCCCTGAAAACATGTTTTTTGTACTAATAGGCCTATAAGTTCAAAAAGTGGTCAGAACACTTTTTGGGATATGTGGTATAACCCACTTTAGCAAATAAAAGATTTTGGAAAAACGACCGGCAAAATAAAAATTCCTGCGATATTTTGGAATACCGTATAGGCTCTAATAGTTAGACACTCTCTAATAATTAGACACTCTCTAATAATTAGACACCCCCCAGAGGAGGTCGAAAAATAATTAGACACTCTCTAATAATTAGACACCCTCCGTCGCATCTTTTTGTCGCATCCCTAACACAAACCACATAAAAGAAGATTTTATTGATACAAATAACATCAAAATTTACTCCACTAACAACAAATCAGTATTGCCAATATTTTCAAAATCTAATTCTTCGACGTCGGACAAGCCATCTTCTTCGAAATCATCGTCTTTGAAGCATGTGATTTTGTTGTCCCCTGATCCATCCGTTGGCGTAGTTAGAGCGCATGCTGAAAGAAGAAGATAGATTACCCAAGAAACCCAATCAAAGAACAAACCTTCAAATGACTTCACGATGGTCTCCTTCGAAATCTCTTTCCACGCTTGATCGATCCATCTCAAGACGACTTCCAGTGCCGGAGCCTTCGGATTCCCAGCCGGCGTGAACTGCCTCTGCATCGTTGGTCATCCATGTCGTGTAGTAGCCTCAATGTACCCTTGAACGGCTTATTCCAGCTGACGTCAGGAGCCTATAGGAGATGATTTAGAATATCAAGAGTAAAAATATCTTGGAAAAGAATGCCTGAATGAACTTCGTACAACCGCCAGGAATAAAAGCCGCGTCGACACCCAATTCCTTCAGCACTGCCATAGTTTTCACGCTCTTGTGCGCCGCGAATGCATCCCAAACCAGTAACCGCTTGCTTGAGAATACACCGCTGGCCTTGATTACTTTGCGCAGGAAATCATCTGTTGTCGAGTCATCCATCCAAACAGAGCCATTCCAATTCACTATCAGTTTGCCCTTGAATTCCTTGTCAATCTTCGGCACAGGTCGCTTCCGGTTCACGAGCACATAAGGTAGAAGTTTTTCCATCGCTTCAGCAGCCAGCAGACAGTAATGCGCATTTTCTCGTGCCCCGTCGTCACCACTGTCACCTAAAGCAAGAAAAAGAAGTGATAGTAGGTTATAAAGAGCTTAGGATTCTTACGTCTTTTGCGCCCTTCGTTTCGATGCATCGGCCGTCTGGACAATCGAACCACACTGCAGTCTCGTCCATGGCAATTACTTGGGCAAAGTTCATTTTTTTTCGAAGCTGCTCCACATGGACGACGAACTTGGCAACCACTTCTGCATAGTTCTCCGGCGGTTTCTGAGCAGTAGTTGTGACGCGACGCAGCACAAAGTTATTGCGTTTCAAGAAACTTGATAGCCACCCATCGGAAATCTAAAATGGTCAAATTCAAATCAAATTCACCCTGTTGAAAACGGAAACGTTAGCTTCAGCAAGTTCCACGAAAGACTTCCATTGCTTTTTTTGTAATGATGCTGCGTGAGACCGGTTGCTTAATTTCTCGCTTCTCCTTTATACACATCGCCAATTGTGCGTCGAACTCCGGATTTTGCACATTTCTACCACCGCCATCGAGCCGCTTCCGCTTGCTTCCTCTGATCGTGTAGCTAAACATTTGAAAAACATTAACCAAAAGTATTTAAAAAATTCAAAAATCCCTTACACTTGCTTCTTCAGCTCATCTTCTTGTTCCATCCAGCGACCTACAACACTCCTGCTGACTTCGAATTTTTTTCCGGCTGATTTCTTCGAATACTTGAGCGCCCAGTCGACTGCCTCAAGCTTTATTGCAGCTTCGTTGCTTCGGTACCGCCTCTTGTTACTCTTAGCATGCCTTCGTCCTCATGCAGCTGCAGCTCATCATCTTCGTCGGAAATCGTCGCCTAAACAACCAGTAAAAAGCGATCAAAAACATATGAAACTCAAGCACAACTCAAACACATTGCAAAAGAATGAACTTAAAAGCTATAAAACTTACAATTTTATTCTAATCAGGAGCCAAATTAGTTGCTTGTATCGCATTCACCCCTTGAGCTTTATCTGCATCTGAGTTAGCCAGGATCTCATTGACGCGCTGAAGCAATGCAACATTCGCCGGATTCGCATAAAAAGCTGCTGCTTGTCCCTTCAACCGATTAAACGGATTTTCGCTCATTGCAATGCTAAAAACAAATTGTCGTCAACACACAAAACACTTGAAACAAAGCAAAAGAAAACGGCAACAAAAAGACAAAACAAAGCAACTGCTCGACTGAAAATTTATATTTATGGTTGACGGAACTCGAAACGGTTTTTTCGCTTACAGTTCTTCTCTGGACAAACAGTTTTCAAAGTGCACTTTTTAGATCACCAGCTGACTAAAGCGCCGACAGGTCGAAAAATAGTTAGACACTCTCTAATAATTAGACACCCCCAAGAGGAGGTCGAAAAAGAATTAGACATGTCTAACTATTAGAGCATATACGGTAGACTGGTGAATCACATTTGGCGAAAGATTTCAAAAATCGAGTTAAAAAAGCGTCGGACCCAAGGCTGGAACGAACTTAAGGGTGTGTCGGGTTATTCAGGTTCGACTGTGAACGCAGATCGACTCAGTTTTTGATGACAATTTTTTTGGTATATAAAGTCAAAACCACGATTTTCGCTTGGTCCCACCTGTTGTTTGACTCCTGGTCTGTAGGTGGCCTTTGGATGGACAAGGGGGGTTGGAGGTGGCTGGGGAGTTGGTAGTTATTCTATACTAGGGTCGAATTTCCCATTTACAAAACAAAACTTGGATAGCCTGTTTTTTTTCAAAACACTGTAGTAAGATATAGAGACAGAAACGGGACAATTGACATGTACTACAAATGACACTTCTTCAAAATGATGCGTCAACTATCAACCCTAGGCAAGACTGAACTGCAATCAGAAGTAATGTAGAATAATTTTTACTGGAATTTATACATTTATTACAACAAATACGGGACCGATATTCAACAAAGTATAGATTTCTTTACATGACTCTGGATATGTCTGCCTTCTTAGCGTTTCCCCACACCAGGCTTATTCGCTTCCTGCGTCTTCTGAGTAACATCCACAGTTTTCTTGGTATCAATCGACTTCTGAGTAACATCCACAGTTTTCTTGGCATCAATCGACTTCTGAGCAGCATCCACTGTTTTCTTAGCATCCAGCGACTTCTGAGTAGGATCCAAAGTCTTTTCTGTGATAGCAGTTTCAGCCTCAGTATCGCCTGCAGCTGCTTCGGCCTCTTCACGAGCTCTAAAATAACAGAAAATATGCCTAGCCTGATACACAATAAAAATTTACTCTTTCTCTCTCACACGCCTCATGTACTCTTTGGCTTTAGCCTGGAATTCTGCATCCGTGAGTCGTCTTGGCTGCGGAGCTCCTTCATGTGGATCAACACTGAGTAAAATTTATTAAAAATAAATAAAGGTCAATACTACGAGACTTACGTTTCCACCTCATCCGTAACTTCTGTCAATTGCTTCGAAGCGGTAGCAAGGCCCTCAGACTTTTTGATAGAGACAGGCATAGCGCTGAAAGTTAACCTTTAAAAAAGTTTTTATAAAAGAATACAGGAGCTTACGTTTTAGCTGGCTTCTCGGTACTCGAAATACAGCTCACAAGCATTAGAGGAGGAGACGAAACCGGTGGAGGCAACGACGAAACTGGCGACGGTCGAGGCAACGGAGAACGCTTCTTCTTGCAATACCTCTTCTTCCGACACCATAGAACGAGACAGAGGACAGATACCAGAAGACCTCTAAACTTATTGATTCAAAAGCGAATTAAATTAATTAGAAAGTGAATTTACAGAACGACAGCGGCACCGACGGAAATGAAGACAATTTGCATCGTACCAATTCCACTTTCATTGACACCCGAAATCTGAGAAGGCTTTACTGTCGTAGCTTCCGGCTCAATGTAGAAATCATAATCAGCAGGCTGAATACAAATGAACGAAAATGCGGAGTAAGAGCTGCTTCATGAATGAAGTAAGAAATGAAGAGACTTACGAAGTTGAGCTGAACGTCACACTGCAAATCTTCAAGGCTCCACATCGTAAAATTCAGAAGGTATCCACTTGCTCCACCAGTCAGTTGCGTATTCGTCACAGCGCAGCCATCATAATAATCAATAGGAGTCAGCGCTCCTGTGAAGCTTATTTTTTCTTCTCGAATCGAGATGCTAATATTCGTATTTTCATACGCCGACACTGAGTTTGAACCACGACCTCTTTCTAGGAAATAAAGGAATCAACAAATCTAATCAAAATATCAAATACCTCTTCGCGTACAAAAGGTGTTCCCAGCCACCCATACCAAATCCATGTTGCAACCATCGGAGTAGGAATACTTGACTCTAAATTTACGCATTAGGTTGGCCTGTAAATCTAAAGACCTAAAATCTACGTGTTGTTAAAACCAGCATGGCAATTCAATGGCATAGTGGTGAAGTCGATTTTATCTGGGCTTGGCGCTATGACTGCTTGCGTGATGCTTCTCGGCGTTCCTTTCTTCAGCAGAATTGTACTAAAAAGGGGACAAATAGCGAAGAACACAGATGGGATATTTCTTACGGAAGACTATCCTTTTCTTCAGCGAATGCACGACACGGCCAACCAGCGCAAACAACAAGCAGCACCATCCAAATTGAACGAGAAGAAGCACGCATCTGAACAGAAAAAAATAGGAGCCACACATCTACACACGTCTATGCAAACAGCAGTGAATGAATAGAATTAAAGTTTTCGCTAGAAATCGAGACAACTAGTACTTGTGCGGAAAATGTTGTCTTTGCACGATTTCGTAAACAATTTTTTTTCTCGATACTGCAAACAAAGGTGCGTAGCCTTTTGGCCCCTTTTTTCCCGAATGGGACGCCTTATTATAAGGGATGGAGGCCTTTCAGTCTAAGCCTAAGCCTAACGGCTATGCGCTGCTTAAAAAAAGGAAGCCCGGGAGTTGACATGTCCGGGCCAAGGGCTCACCCAGCTTTCAAACTTTTTTTTTCCAAAGCCCTCAAAAACCCGCATTCGATTTTCAAAAGTTTAAAAACTATGTTTAAACCATTTGAGTCCGCCTGGCCTACCCTGAGCCTAAGCCGAAACCTAAACCTAAGTGCGTAAAAATTTGATAAATCGAAAAAAAGTTGAAAAAAATCAACAGGGAGGACCAAGGCGAGAAATTTGAAATTCGGGAAAATAATAAGGCGTTTGGCATTAATAAGGCGTTTGGCCCCTTTTTTCCCAAATGGGAAAAAGGGGCCAAACGCTTCTACGCGCAAACAAAAGCATCGATCAGGAAAATTTTTTGAGCCGTTCCATTTTTCACTTGTTTTGCGTAAAAGCTGATAATGATAACCTTGTGCCAGATCTGTTCAATTTTTTGACCTGGACCCGGCTTGGACTTTTTAATTTTAGTCCGGCCTGAGAGGAATTTTAGATTCAGATCAGTTTCAAGTCCGGAAATGGTCGAACGGCTTTTGGCCTACTTTATAAAAATTGGCGAGGATGCCCCTCTAATATACTTTTTTCTTTATTTTCACCTGGGGCTTGAGTGGCTGTGTAATAGCTGAGAAGATATTTTTTTCTCTATAAATTTCAGACTCTGAATTCCGTAGAAACACGCAAGGAAACACATGCATTTTCGCAAAAATAAGTTCTTCTTTTTCCAGGTGACCATCGAGTATAACTACCTAAATGGGCTTGTGTGCCAAAACGAGTGCACACCATTGTAATGAGCACTCAACACTCACCAGATGTCACTCAAGAACAGCTTCGAGAAGACCTGAGGGAGTTGGTCATCAAACCAGTCATTCCTGCTCATTTGTACAAAGACACCATACTCCACCTCAATCCTTGTGGCTCATTCATTGTCGGAGGGCCGATGGGAAATGCTCTCTGGAAGGAAATGGGAAATCTCACTGGAAGGAAGATCATTGTGGATATTTATGGTGCTTTTTGGTGCGCATGGTTAGTTAAATCACTTTTCTAGATTAACTATCCCACTGGTTAACTATATTCAGAAATAATTTTTCGGCTGACCCGCAGGTCCTGACCCGCGGCCTCAAATTTGCGAATTTGACACGCGGGTCATTGAGCTGCGGGTCACCCATAAACATGCCAAAAACCGGGTTTGAACGTTATTATGGCAGATCTGTTATTCTTACTCTGTGAAGCAGGGTTGATTTTTTTATGAATCTGTTAAAAGCGGTGAAAAATGATTGCTGAGAGCTGATATAGAAATAAATAGGTGTTTTTAAAATTGACCCGTGACCCGCGACGAAAAAGGTCGCGGTATATCAGAGGTCGCGTTATATAGAGACTCGACTGTATTCTATTTTGGGCAATATTTTGATGTAAGCCGCTCGAAAATTTAAACGACAACATTTAAACAACGATCTCTATTTAACCATCTGTCGTTAAATCGAGGTTTGACTGTAGGTGATTTCTTTTAAATAGCCGGATGAATTCAGATTGTTGTGTTTTTAGAACCGCCCCGATCCGAATGTATATAAAAAAGAAAGGGAATTACAGCTGGTGAAAACTTTTTTTGGGAATAACAGCTGGTTCTCACCTTTATTTTCTTGTCGCGCACGGGCATGCTCCACTAAATGGGGGGGGGTGTTAACATTTACGGCTATCTTTCGATTTGATTTCTACCATGGATTTTACCTTTTTTGCTACCTTCAAAGAGTCTTGATGAGCTTTAAGGTTTGATATACGGTTTGAGGCATATCGACGGAAACATCAGCAGTAATGGATGCCCCATACTGTCCGCAGATAAAGAAACCAATGTAAAAAAGCAGTCGTAAATGTCTCGCTTTTTGATATCCCTTTCCTTTCGACTTGGACTTGAGCCCGTAATGGCCGAGAAGATATTACCTTGTAGTGAAATGTTTCACTCGTTGCTACTCATTTGCGCGCAACCTGTGCAATTTGTGCTTTTCTAAAACGCTTTATTTGGTTAAAAGTGTATTTTCGCTGTTAAAACTGTTTTTTCGCAAAATTTTTGACCTAAATTGCAAAATTTGGCTGATTTGACTAATTTGGGTTTCTATACTTCCGGGTAAGGGTGTATATCCGGGTATATACCCGAGGGTGAAAGGGTAACTTTTTACCCACCCTTATTTAATACCGGGTATGGGTATACCCGTGGGTACGGGTATGGTATGGAGGTATGGGTGTATACCCTCATTCATTTAAAACGTCCCAATGGGACCATATTGCCTTAATTTGTGCCTCATAACTGACTTAAACATTTTTTTTCATACTTTTTTTGTAGTTCAATAAACAGCTTTGAGTCCGTTCTAACAAAATTTGGCCGACCCTAGCCTAAGCCTAAAAAAAACAGAATAAAAAAACAAGGGGACCAAGGCGAAAAAATCCCTTCAATTGAGGGATAGAGCTATTTGGTTCAGGAAATGGGTTGTTGCACGATTTACACAATAATTTACAATTTGTAGAGACTGACCTCTTTGGCTCTCACCTTCCTTCGACCACCTTCCTGTCCTCGAATCACTGACACTTCTATTTCAAAGGTGCTAAAAGATGCAGACAATTGAACCATCTGGATGTCAGCGACTGTGTGAGTGTGACAAGGAAGTTAACGGAGGCAATCATTCTAAAATTGGTGGCAAAACATAGACACAGCCTCCCCAAAGACGATGAACCGAATGAAAACTTATTTCAATTTGGCTACGATGATACCGAAATCAGTGAAGAACAAAAGAATGAGCCTCTTGAATATCCATGGCTTTTGCATGGCTTGCGTCCAATTTTAGAATAAATTTAGTTTTGAATATGAATATTCCCACATTCATATTTGTATACTTTTTATTTGAATAAAAAGAAGCCAATATATGTGTGGGTTATGATGAATGTGAATATAGCTACCACACTCAAAATATACGTTGTGACACATTATTTATTACTGGATTTCTCTTTCTTTTTAAAGTTTTTTACGGACAATCCTTTTTTTGTCGCAAATTTTGGTTTTGCGTTTTTCTATTTAACTCATTGACCTTTTTTAAGTGATTACACCATCAGGCAGCCCTGCGATTCCAGTTTATGATGAGGTATTGATGGCTGAGTATAGTATACAAGGGACCACAGGCGCCTATCGGCGCCTCTATAGTATTTCGAAATTTCAATGAGGGGCTATGACTTCATTCATAAAAATAGGTATATCCCCTATTAGAACTCATTTTTCGCCTGTTCTTTTTATAACGAAAGCTGACATTCTGGGAACACGATGGTATTAGCGACAAAAGTAATTTCGCTATCTACGACCCGTTCTGGCCTTCGAAGTAAAAAAGCGTTAACCACCCACCCACACATGCCAAACAATATATAAGATAACATCATATTCGTGTTTATCGACCTCGATTTCATAAGAATTTGAATTCTGAGCAAAAAAAATTCTATTCACAGGATGGTATCATAGTTTTTTAGTCAAAACTATGTAATTTAAATTAGCGCCTTTTGAATTTTAAAAGGGAATAAGGGCTGTATATAGAGGAGAAGAGAATAACAGGGGCCACTTATCACACAGGGCCCACAAACAAGAAGATGCTGAACATAGTTTTGAATATTGGGGCCTACCGCATATAGAAACTCTGGTATGCATGTTTTTTCATGCATGCAGAGTCACTTTCGAGTGATTTGTGGGTTCTTTTCGGTTATCGGGAGTATAGTCTAACCTGGCAAACCCGTCACTCCAGTAACACGTCACTCCCGCTAACCCGTCACTTAAAAAAAATTGGTTGGCCGAGAAAGGAATTTCGCTAATCTTATCTCCATTGACCTGTAACCCGTCACGCCTGTTAACCCGTCACCCTCCGTCCACAATCAACAAAGAAAATTACCCTTGATAAGCCGTCACCTAGCATATTACGGAAAACTTTTCAAATTTCCGCCAATTTTTTTAACCTTTTTTGTTTCATCACAGCCACGTATTGGATGAGGTCTTTTATCAAGAGCAAAGGAAGTCGCAGAAGCAAAGCAGGATCAAGGACTTCTTCCCTGTTTAGCGTCTGATTTGGGTGGTTGAATTGTTAGTAGCTCGAATAAACGATTCTTATCGATACTTGCTCCTTGTAATCCCACACCCTCGGTAACCCGTCACCCTGGCTAACCTGTCACCTCAAGTTTGTCCCTAGGGGTGACGGGTTAGCCAGGTTCGACTGTACCACGTTTAACTAGTTTAATAATTAACCAGTTTAATACGGTGGTACCCCGGTAACCAAAAAGAACCGATTTTTAATTACAAGAAACAATTGTATCATTTCTAAAAAGCGCTGTTAAAACTTTAATTTAATATACCGTAAATACTCTAATAAACGGGCCCCTTACAGTTAACCATTTTCAATTTTTTTTGCTTTTTTGACCCTAACATTGTTTATTTTTTTAAACATACGACAACTCATTTTGTAGATCTTTCCAAACCCTACAAAATGAGTGGTCATACGTTTTAAAAAAATAAACAATATTAGGGTTAAAAAGGCAAAACAAATTTGAAAATGGTTAACCTTAGGGGGCCCGTTTATTAGAGTACAAGGGACAGCAGGCGCATATCGGCGCCTATATCGTATTTTGAAATTCAAATATAAATCCACTTTTTACTTTAAAGGGCTAAATCTCAATTTTTTTCACAACCATTTTCAAATATAATTGCAAAAGGTCCTCCGCCATTGAAAGAGCTTTCGATTGAGCATAAACATGCAAATAAAAATATCACACTAAAAAAGGTTTTCCTTGTGACCAAATGGGCACTCATAAGATTAACCCTGAAAACCACCACTTTTTACTTTCAAGGGGCAAAATCTCAATTTTTTTTCACAACAATCTTCAAATCTGATTGCAAAAGGTCCTCCGCCATTAAAAGAGCTTTCGAATGAGCATAAACATGCGAATAAAAATATCACACTAAAAAAAGTTTTCCTTGTGACCAAACATGTACTCAAACGCGTTAACCACCCACCCACCCGTCCCAAATACTATATAGAGATTCACGGTACACCTTTTATTTCTGTTGGTAGTGTCAACTTGGCAAACTGGATTTTAAATATCTAGTGTTTTGTACGAAAATTTCATTCAATATTTTTTTATAAATGTTGTTTCTAAACGGGTGACTCGTTGGCGCTTTATTTAATTGTTCTTTTACAACCTTTGTGAACTCAAAACTTTTTGTTTCTATACAATCCTTGAAAATCCCTTGTCTGTTATTCTTGTTTATTGCATTTTTCAATTTCCCTCATTGATATATCAGTCATATTTTTTCGTAGCTTTTAAGATTTAAAATCATGCAACGTGGAAAATTATTCATTTCGCAGATCTTCATCTCTATAGTAATCAAATTTTTTATTGATTGAGAAATTTGAGCCGGAAGCTGTGCTCTAGTGCGGCGACAGTATTGCCATGCTGCCGACCAAGCGAGCACCAGATGGGCAATGTGTTCATCTGGCTTTGCCGGTTAAAGTTGTTGGTCTAGACATTACATACTGGTATGATTTTTTTTTAAATTTATTACTATGGCATAATATGATTTGGTTTGCTAAAAAGCTGATGTATGCCAATGAAAAACTCAAACTTAAAGTTTTATATTTTTTCATTATTGTGTAGCCCAGGATCTCAGCTTTCCAAAAAGCTAACAAATTTCATTGAATGATTTCATAAATGTAGAGATTTCGGAGTTTGAAGAAAGTAACAAAGCATACAAGTTAATCCATTAAAGCCCCTAAATATCTACTTTTTTGAAATCATTTAATCGGGCGTAATATCTAATTGGAAAGCTGAGATCCTGGGCTACACCATTATGAAAAAATAATAACACAAAAATTTAGAGAAAATGTCAATTTTGCTTTTCGTGGTACATTTCAGCTTTTTCACAAACCAAATTAGTATAAACCAATAATTATTTTCCATATCCTGGTTAAGGCCCAAACTTGCTCAATTTTCCGCTCTATGTGCTGCCGTTTTTGTTTTCTATTTGGCTTATGGGTACATGCAGGTTGGTTAACTTTTACATTATGCTAGGAAAATGTAAAACTGCTGCTCTAGGAATTAATTTTTCGACTTCCGGGTATGCAGCCTTTTGGATGGTATTTGACACTCATTCAGTTCTTAGTCTACTCTGTACTTTCTTTTTTTGAACTAAAGGCCACTTGCGGGATTGTTCGCAGGTTTTCACATTTAAATTATCTGCGAAGACAATGAATTGTATTTTTCAGGATCCCGTGGAAAGTGTACTTTCAACTAGCATTTTATACAGTTGCAACAATGGGGTGCGTAGGTTTCTTTAAATTTTTTTTATTTGGATTGAATTAAATTATGAGCAGGGTGCCCATATCTTTTTTAAAGAAAAGTTTCATGCGATCCCCATAAGAGTATTTATAAGAGAAAATTTCAAAAAAGAGACGACGTAAATCTGAAATCCATCCAGCACGCACAAAATGACACATTAACAGGGATGAACAAAACCTCAGGTATTCTGAAACTTTTGATTTTCTAAAGTTTCTGAGCTCTGTTAAAAGTGCCTGTTGGATTTTTAAATCCTTGAAAGAATTTCAAAATCTAATATAGTCGAATCTCGATTTTACGTCACCCCCCTCAAATTCGTTCCCGTCTAGGGTCCGACACCTTTTTTGCCTCATATTTGAAGGTTGTTGCCAGTTCTGTTTTTACAGTCTGGTCCCAATATCGCAAAAATTCCAATTTCACCGATTATTTTTCAAAAACTTAAAAAATTTTGCCACTTAAAACACAAAACCTCTACTTAACGTCACCCCTTTTTTAAAATAACAAATGCATTTGAAAAAGTTTGAATAAAAATTAAATAAAAAAATGGGCAAAATCGGAATCCTTGCGATATTTGGGACAGACTGTTAAAATAAAACTGGCTTCAATAGACAATATGGACTTCAAAAATTGAGGAACAAAATGTCGGACCCTAGGCGGGGATTGGTAGTCTGTACCATAGTTGGGCATTTTTAAAAAACCACCACCGCCGCCACCGCCGGCGGCGCCGCCGTCACCACCGCCACCGCCGCCGCCGCCGGCGGCGCCACCGGCGGCGTAAAAATTCTGCTAAATTTCGCCACCGCCGCCACCACCGACGCCGCTACTCCGCCGCTAGCGCCGCCGCCGCCGGCGGTGCCGCCGGCTATTGCGTTAACGTCAAAAAAAAAGTTTTATTAGTATAAGACTACAGTGAATGAACCAGTTATCTAGTTTTTCATATTTTAATAAGATGACCATTTAAGACAAGCATTGTTTTACTATTTAATAAAATTGGTCCTGTCGGAGTTTTTCTCCCTAAAGAGAGCATAGCCATAATACTAAACAGTCTATCCACTCCTGCACTTGTAGCTGGCGTTGCTAAGATGTCGAAAGCCATCTGAGAAATCGAGGAGTATGTCTAAAAATGAAGTCATATTAATAAACTCACTAAAGTTATTTGTATTTTACCTCGATTCTGGCTTTCCAAAAGTCCCATGGATTACAGGTGCCAATGAAATCATCACTATTTATTTCATTGAATCCTCCACTGCCGCCGCCGCTGCCGCCGCCACCACCGCCGCCTCCACGTGCGCCGCCACCGCCGCCGCTTTTTTAGTCTACCACCGCCGCCGCCACCACCGCCGCCGGCGCCACCGCCACCGCCGCCCTCATATTCGCCGCCGGCGCCACCGCCACCGCCGGCGGTGCTTTTATTTTTGCCGCCGGCGCCGGTGGCGGCGGCGATCCAACTATGGTCTGTACCGTTATATCGAGGCTTGACTGTAGGCACTTTTTACAGAGCGAAAACCTTCGGAAAAATAGAAGTTTTAGACCTTCAAAATTAGGATGGGGGATACCGTTAAAAACTCTAATAATAGAACCACAGCCCCCCTCAAAATCGGGAATTTTTAAAAATTTATTTTTCATTTTTGGCCTATTTTGGGTACCGACCCCTATGTCACATACCAAAATGTAGCTGAGTTTTCCAGCAACATTTTGGTATGTAGCATGCCTGAGGGTCGGTACCCAAAATGGGGCAAAAATAAAAAATAAATTTTAGAAAATTCCCGATTTGAGAGTCAATATTAGAGGTTTCACGCTATTTGAAGACTAATGCTGAGTGTATTTTCAATGAAAAGCGTTTTTATTTCAAATTTGACATCACTGTTTAGTTTATCGAATGCATCTGTAGGATACTTAAACTACCCCACACAAGTGATCTTTAAGTGCTGTAAACTTATTCCTGGTCAGTGTTTTTCATCTCAATATATTGTTGATTAATCTTATAATTTGAGTTCTCATCGGCGGCATTGTTATCCAACACAAACGCTACGGTGTTGTGGACTTTGCAGCAGCTTCGCTGATGAGTCTGGGTCTAGTAATGTTCTCGCTAGCAGATAGCTCAGTGTCGCCCAACTTCAACCCTCGTGGCTACATTATGATCTCCTTAGCCTTGGTGGCAGATGCAATTATTGGGAATGTGCAGGAGAAAGCAATGAAAACACATAATGCTTCAAATGGAGAAGTGGTAATAGATTCTCCTGATCTGATTAAAATTTAATTTTCTTGGTATTTTAAGGTGCTCTATTCTTATTCCATCGGCTTTGTGTACATTTTGGTAGGGGTGGTTTTGTCGGGAGAATTCTTCTCTGCAACTGCCTTCTTTTTAACGGTAATTATTTAAGAATAACAGCATTAGAATAACGGCACTAGTATAACGTTAAAAGAACGTTTCGCCTATGAAAAAAAAACCAACAGGGAGGACCAAGGCCAAATTAGCGGTTTGTCCATTTTAGACATTTGTCAAAAATGTGCGAAACGTAAAAAAAATTCCGCCCATTTTTCGACATTTGTCCAAAATGGGCGAAACGTCTATGCACCAATATAACAGCATCTAAAATTTGGTGTATTTTGGCCAGGCGTTATGAATCAAAAATTGATGTGCGATATATCGATAAAATGACACCTTTTACGATCCTTGATGATTGAATTTGTTTCGGCCATAAGTTTTTTTAGCAATTCGATCAGTTCTTCATTACTTGAAAAAGTCTAATTTTACGCAAAAAATAATACAAGACTTCCTTGCAAATATTTTTTGTAATCAAGAGACTTTTTAAAAATAGAATACAGTATACTGTCTAATAGAGCATCATGGTGCTCGATTTTAAACTCCCTTGTGGGGTGGCGATACATTAGAGAGTGTTCTATTTTTTAACTCCCGCTGATATAAAAAAGAAACACATTCTTTTTACAATAAACCATTGGTAATTAACAAACAATTTATCATTTTAACAATATATCACTATAAGAGGCGTCACGGCCAAAGGCCGCTGCCAAAACTTTTGTGTGCCAACATCGCCTGATCCTTTACGACACATTTCTAGACGTGGTCTAATCGACTTCTTAAGGTGACCTAGTGCATTGCTGAACTTGGTAGGATCCATACCTTACTACCTGGGTACCCTTACTTGAGCACCACCACCTAACACGCCCGCCTTCGTACCATGCCTTGGGTGCCATCACGTGGCTATCATGTAAGTACCACCTCTAGATACCCTCAGCTGGGCACCCCCACCTGGGTACCACTATCTGGGTATTACCACTTGGACGGGAGGGATGGTGCTCTATTAGAGAGTGGTGGTCTAATATAAAGAATACTGTATTTGACCAAATGATCGGATAAAAAGCAATTAAAAATCCACTAGTAGCTTTCTAAAGGTCATAAGGTGGTGAAAACCATCGGTAATATTACAGTTTCACATCTCTCATATGTATTAACTATATCAAACTTTTTGAGATAAGCTCGCAAATCTTTAATTTTTATCAGCGTTTCGGACTGACATTTTGTGGCTACAGCTTTATTGTCCGCTTTTTAGCATCCATTAGAAACTTACGGCTACTCGCTCATCTATGCCTTCCTCGGATATGTGGGCGTGAATGTAGTACTGACATTAGTGAGAACCAGTGGAGCACTAGTAGCAGTCACTGTAACGACCATGGTCAGAATTAATATTGTAACAAAAAATTGAACTAAATTTGGAAATTTAGCGCAAAGCAGTGACCATTATATTCTCTTTCTACTTCTTTGCCAAACCATTTACCATATACTATGTTTGGGCTGGATTGGTTGTTTTGCTGGCTATTTACTTGAGCGTCTATAGCAAGAACAAGAAAACTTTTGATTCCAAACTGGCTAATTGGTGGTCCAGTAAAAACAATGGTCTCAATAATTGGTTGCTAAAGAAGGATTTTGACGAAAATCAAAAATTGGTTATAGGAGTTTGAAACTCAAACTCTCAATGGTTGTTTATACAGTCCGCTCTCGATTTAGTGTAACCCAAAAAAAGTTTGTTTCCGCCTAGGGTTTGACACTTTTTTTTACATCTATTTTTAAATAAACTTTTACCAAATCTGATTCGTCAGTCTAATCAAAAGTATCGCAGGGATTCTGATTTCGCCGGTCGTTTTGTCGAAAAGATCCGAGCCTATCTATTTAGTGTAGTCTTTTCTGAAAATAAGCCTACACTTAATCTATAGGCGAGAGATTTTTCGGCAAAACTGTTGTTATTTACATAAAACTACAAGCGAAATTGGAATCTTTGCGATATTGCTGATTGAACTAACGAAAGACAACTGGCAGTAGCCTTTAAAATCTTGAGTAAAAAAGTGTCTAACCCTAGGTGGGAACAATTTTTTGGGGTTGAACTGAATCGAGAGTGAACTGTAGTGCTTTGGATGTTATGTTTAGTGGCTTAGCTATAAGAGGTTTTTTTTTCATTTTCAATGTTTTGTTAGATGCTCAATGCTTAGGCTATTTCTTGTAATTTATTCCTGCATAAGTAACTGTGATAATTTCTATAAGATATTTATTTTTGAGTGAGTCCTTACTATTTTTTACCTCGAAAAAGTCCGCTCCCATTTTTAGGGTAAAAGAGAACCAAATGGGCCTTGATCGGAATCATGTCTAAGGTATGTGGGTGTCCGCATCTGAACTTTCAAGCTCCCTGCGCGCCCAAATGGGGCGCAATGAGATCAAAGGCTTGGACACACACACACACACCTCAGACACAAATCAATCGAAAGTGACTCTGGATGCATGAAGGGGCTTGGAGTTGAGATGCGCACCCACATACCTTAGACACAAATCAATCGAAAGTGACTCTGGATGCATGAAGGGGGCTTGGAGTTGAGATGCGCACACCCACATACCTTAGACACAAATCAATCGAAAGTGACTCTGGATGCATGAAGGGGGCTTGGAGTTGAGATGCGCACACCCACATACCTTAGACACAAATCACTAAATAGTGACTCTGGATGCATGGAGGGGCTTGGAGTTGAGATGCGCACACCCACATACCTTAGACACAAATCACTAAATAGTGACTCTGGATGCATGGAGGGGCTTGGAGTTGAGATGCGCACACCCACATACCTTAGACACAAATCACTAAATAGTGACTCTGGAAGCATGAAGGGCTTGGAGTTGAGATGCGACCCACATACCTTAGACACAAATCACTAAATAGTGACTCTGGATGCATGGAGGGCTTGGAGTTGAGATGCGCACACCCACATACCTTAGACACAAATCACTAAATAGTGACTCTGGATGCATGGAGGGCTTGGAGTTGAGATGCGCACACCCACATACCTTAGACACAAATCACTAAATAGTGACTCTGGATGCATGGAGGGCTTGGAGTTGAGATGCGCACACCCACATACCTTAGACACAAATCACTAAATAGTGACTCTGGATGCATGGAGGGGGCTTGGAGTTGAGATGCGCACACCCACATACCTTAGACACAAATCACTAAATAGTGACTCTGGATGCATGGAGGGCTTGGAGTTGAGATGCGCACACCCACATACCTTAGACACAAATCACTAAATAGTGACTCTGGATGCATGGAGGGGGCTTGGAGTTGAGATGCGCACACCCACATACCTTAGACACAAATCAATCGAAAGTGACTCTGGATGCCTGAAAAGCATGCATATCAGATTTATATTGTTAATTTTGATGTAATTTTAATTTTGATGTAATTTTAATTTTGACACTAGATTTTATTGTTTGATAAAGCATTACGCTTTAATACGGCCTTCAATACTAATACGGCTAAAGTTAAAATTGAGATTTTTGGTAAACACAAGGTCGACGCCTGCTTTTTTAAAAGCGCTACTTTCACGTAGCCAGAACAAATTTTTAGAGATAGAAAAGCTCGCAAATGTTTTCAAAAAATAGTAGCTTTTGGAGTGTCGAAAAAAAAAGTTTGACATACAGTAAACGTCCATTAATCAGGCCATCTTAATTTTCCCGCCCCTCCAAAAAAGTATGAAAGGGGTTTTCATTTAACACAGATGACTAAACAAGGTTCAATTTTTGACTGTAGAAGCAGCTTTCAGAAATTAAGGGAGATCACAAGAATACCCTATCTAAAATTCGAAATTTTTATGATTTTGTCATGCCTTGAAAAGTTTTCTTTCAGCGACAAATTGTAGCCGATCTTATTACTTTCCCTTTATTTTATTTTAACTTTTTGTAACAATAAAAAGTTTTTAATTTTAGCTAGTACTTGGTCATCCAGTTTATACTTGGAAGCTAGTCCAAAGTCAAACACCATGATTTCTTTAGGATTTTCAGTTGATGTCAAAGTAATGTTGCCTGCATTCACGTCAATGTGAATGATATTCCTCGTATGAAGGGCTTGAAGTCTTTTGAGCATTTGTTCTCCTAGAATCAAGGTTGTTCTCAGGCTCAAAGGTTGTGCACATTCCGTCAGCTTTGCTTTTACAGCGCCTCCTCTGATAGCTTCTACTATGCTCGAGCCGATACGATTCATTACAAGAAACTGTACTTTTTTCTGCATGACGTCAGCTGAACCATAATAGTGAGCTCTTGGAAATCCTTCTGCATCGCTCAATGCTTTATACGTCCCGAAAAAAATTGTTTAAATTCCGTCTCGTCCCGTCCCGAAAAAATTCAATTTTTCTACAACTACCTTCAACTTGTAATTACAGTCGACTAGAGATGATGACGGGACGGGACAATTCCGTCCCGTCCCGTTAATTTTAGAGAATCGTCCCGTCCCGGAATCACGCCCGGAAATTTTTCGGCACCTGTCCCGTCCCGCATCCCGTCCCGAAATTTTTAAATTTGAATTCTGACCCGTCCCGTCCCGAAAAGGTCAAGCCATCATCTCTAATAAAAATTGTTATTAAAAATAAGCTTTAAAGTCCGCAAAAGACTTATGGGACACCCGTTACAATTATTTACACTCAACAGGATACACTTCACAAACACAAAAATTTTTTGTACCAATGTGTGTCAACTATCCTAGGCTTTCAGTTGCTGGGTCACATGCTCAGAATTTTGTAAAAAAACACACATAAAACAAAAAATAAAGTCAAAATTATTCAAAACGTCGAGTTAACTGTTGCCAATTCTAGTCTAGTCTATATGTTGGTGCTTGTGCTGTTTAAGGACCCCCTTTATTTTTTGGATTTTGGTTGCAAAAAAGTGATTTTGTTTCATTTTTTGTCTCATTTTTTCTCCTCTTTGGAACGTCCCGTGAATTATTTCTCAGTTATGTCTCTGATTTTGTATGGCGTAGGAAATTTGCTGGATGTGATGTTTTATATCATTTGTGGTGTTTGTGGAGTGTATCCTGTTGAGTGTAAATAATGGTAACGGGTGTCCCATAAGTCTTTTGCGGACTTTAAAACTTATTTTTAATAATAATTTTTATTTCAGAAAAAATTTCTAAATATACAGACGTGCAGCCCATTTGCTCCTCTTTCGAATGATATGCAAACTTATGTTATTCACCAAACACATTTGCACTTTTGCGAAAAAAGAAGACAAAGAGAAGAAGAATAATTTTGGGAGACTTTAATTACTTTTAACTTTTTGCTTCTCATTTGGCTAGGATGTTTAACTTAAGCTTATTTGGAAAACACACAAACTGTTTTGAGCATGGGGGATTTGAGACCAGCCATCATTCACCTATTTGAACAAGGCCATAGGCAGTCAGAAATCGCCAACCTCCTGAGTGTGTCCCACCAGGTGGTTGCATACACCATTGCTCGATTTCAAGCAACTGGGTGCACAATCCAACCATTGTGGGTGAGTGGGCCCCCAACTCTCCTGATTTGAACTTCCTGGACTATTTTGGCTGGCCCTACTTACAGTCAAAAGCATGCTCAAGTGCCCACAACTCAATCGCAGCATTGAAGGCATCTCTTGTCCAAGAGTGGGATAACATTCCACAACATACGATTCAAAAAGCTATTGACAGCTTTCCTAAACGTCTTAAGAAATGTATTGAGACTAAAGGTGGCCATTTTGATGATTAATTATTTTTGTTTACATATCATTCGAAAGAGGAGCAAATGGGCTACACATCTGTATATTTAGAAATTTTTTTGAAATAAAAATTGTTATTAAAAATAAGCTTTAAAGTCCGCAAAAAGACTTATGGGACACCCGTTATTTATAGAGATGGACATTTTCAATATGTCCCAAATTTCAATGTATGGATTTTTATCGTCATTTTTGTTTCCAAATGTCAAATCTGATATAGATGACCTATATCTACTTTTTGATCTTAGGTGTAGGTCATCTATATCAGATTTGACATTTGGAAACAACAATGATAATAAAAATCCATATATTGCCATTTGAGATACATTGCAAATATCCATCTCAATAAATAGTAGACTTTCCATGTTTGGCAAAAATTAGTATCCAAATTTTTATCAAACACTGCATTCATAATGTAAATCTTTGTGTTAAATTTCTCCACCTCCAATTCGGTTGCCAAGAATTTTTTGTGAAGCGACTTCAATTTCACGCGTTCGTGCTCCAAACAAAGCTAAGATGTTGTAATTTAGTGTTCCGCGCAGATATCTAACAAGGTTTGCAAAAAATGGCTGAAAATTAGGTCTGACACAATAGCTTCAGCCACCCCTTCTCAAATACTATGTACAGTTGACTATCGATATAAGGCCATCTCGAACAAAATTAGTTTGTTTAAACGGGAAGAAAAGTTCATATTCAAAGTTGCTAGCTCTAATCCACCTAGGTACACACCTTACTTTGTCACCCTATTTGTAGTGATCTCACTGCTTTCTAAGTCCAAAAAGTACCAGAAAATCGATTAGAATCATTTTCAGCACTGTCAGCAACTGCCTTAATTTTGCGACTTAATACAAACTAGGGCCCTATTGACCTATCCGGGGCCATTTTTCCCTTTGGTCCCCCCTTTGGTTTTTTTTGAAAATTTTGATGTGAAATTTGTGAACATTGTGAACACAAATTCAGCCCAGGCCTAACCCTGGAGACATTTTGGAAATATTTCACATCAAAATTTTCAAAAAGGACCAAGGGAAAATGGCCCCGATGGTCAACAGTGCCCAAACTAGCATCAAAGTATAGTGATCGATCCAGAAGCATGTACGAATCCAGAAGCATAGAGTTTACATTGCCAATAACCCTATCTTTTTATTGACTTTTCGGCACTGTTGACCTATCCGGGGCCATTTTCCCTTTGGTCCCCCTTTGGTTTTTGAAAATTTTGATGTGAAATATTTCCAAAAGACCTATCGGCGCCGGGTACGTAGGCGTCTACTTCCTATCTTTTGGAAGACATCCAAAAATCCATCAAATTTTCCAGGGACCACCAAAATTCTTTTCGAAGACATTTTCCTGGGTCTCGGCATAAAAACACGCTTTTGGGGTTCCAAGACAAAATAATCGGAAAAATAAGCAAAAATGGCCTGAATGTGGTCAAAATGTCCATTAAAAAGTAGGACGGACCCAAATACTATACTCTTCCAGGGTTAGGCCTGGGCTGTTTTGTGTTCACAATGTTCTCAAATTTCACATCAAAATTTTCAAAAAAAACCAAAGGGGGGACCAAAGGGAAAAATGGCCCCGGATAGGTCAATAGGGCCGACTTTTCTGTTTGACTGTCCGGAGTGAACTTCTTTGCTGCCCAACAGTTAGACTTCAATTTTGATGTTGACATCCAAATAGTTTTCAACAAATCTTTGCATCCCTTAAACTTTTTCCAGCTATACCAGTTCCATTAACTATCTCCTCAGCTATTCAACAGCCGCCTTTCCTTAAAGGAATAACTTTGCCTCAAGGGAAACAACTTGCTCAACCAGGCAGTCATGATATCTTCATGCTAAACGCTTATTTCTCCTCCAAATTAGGGTCTCTTGTGCCAAACACGCCACACATCCTTCCTGGCTAAACCTTCCGAAAAATCCGGATGCAGCCAGTTGTACTGGACATAAATTCCCGCAATACACGTTTGGCTACCGTAAGTCAGGCAGTAGGTCCATCCCCAATTTTTGCAGTGGTCCATTTCCTGGGTGCTATATTGCCCGTATTTATTTGCCATTCATCCACTTCCTTTTCAACCAGACCGGCTGATTGCATTAGCGGCCTTTGTCTTTGTCAATTTAGCTTTTGTCCTAAATTGGATGGATTACCAGGCTTGCGCAATAGTGCCCCACCTTGGCCAGGCTCTAACCTGGGTGCCCTTGCTAAATTAGAGAGCCAGCAGTCTTCCGGATGGCCTGTTGTGTTTGTGTGAGTCTGATTGGCTTAGGTTATATTCTGCTGGCGGCAGGTTCGATTGAACTGGAGAGGCAATTTATGCTGCAAAGGTTGGAGCATGGATAATGATGAGCAGGGGGACTTAGCCTACTCATCCATTTACCCTCATCCACACACTTTTACATTATTTATAAGTGAAGGGCATGGTTTAAAAAGTCTTCTTGGACAGCTTGAAGATGCCTCTTCGGCTTCTTCTTTGATGATGTGTAAATTAATTAAGGAGAGGTAGTATTGAATATGCTTCTGTTTTATTACACGGGGTGGCTCCCGAAAAAAATCGGAACTATTTTTTTCTTCTTATAGTCGAGTGCCAATAGCAGTTCCAAAAGTTTGTTTCCTCGATGGGCCCGACTGCTTTTTAGTCCGATTTTCAAAATCTTCAGCCAGTTCTGTTTAGATAGTCCGGTCCAAAAAATCGTAAAGATTACGGTTTCACCGATTTTTTTTTTCAAATCCTGCAATTTTGCCATCAAAAAAACAAAGTAATGATAATCCAGCAATAATGATTCAAAAAAATTATCGACAAAAGTTTGAGTGGTCCAGCACGCATTGAAAATTTTGATATTGCTGCGTTAAGGAGTGAGCACGGTTTTTCAATGAAGAAATAATAAAAATTCATAATACGCTGTTGTTGTACTAACACTGGAACACTTGAACGACCACTTTGCTCCAATAAACTCAGGTTGGTCATTCAAAATGGTCAATTTGTTTACACAAAACTGTTGTTAGAAGTTGAATCTGGCTGTCTAATTTAAAATTAATCTCTATGCAGTAAACATTTTTAAAATCTTTGTATAGTATGGACTGATGGCTCTTTCACGGACTCTGACTTAGACTTTGACTTAAACTTAGGGGTGTTCATGTAGCCAAAATAGTCAAAGTCTAAGTCAAAGGTGTTCACGGACTTTGACTTAGACTTAGACTAAGAAATCAGTAGAAATGACTTTCTTTTACTACACTCTGCTGTCCACAATACATACATTTTTTTATTAAATATCTCAGTACGCCGCAAGCGTAAGTCTAATGTTGAAGAGGCCATCCTGAATGCCCTTAATGCTGTCAATTCTTCTTCGGTGGTTGAGCTCTCACCCTTGGCCCAGTCTGTGGACAACATATACAAACGAATAGTTGCAATCGAAGATCCGAGAGCTCTTTAGAGCTGAGGTTACATTAAGAAAATTAGTCAAAGTCTAAGTCAAAGTCAAAGTCTAAGTCTCAGTCCATGAACACCTTTGACTTAGACTTTGACTTAAACTAAGGGGTGTTCATGTAGCCAAAATAGTCAAAGTCTAAGTCAAAGTTTAAGTCAGAGTCCGTGAAAGAGCCATGAGTAAGTAACGCCGTTTTTTTGTTTTGTTTTGACTTTTCTCAATTTGGAGTCAATGTGTCACGCTAATTCTTTTTTTTAATCGATAGAAATGAGTGTGCTCTTTTGATTGTGAAATTTTAGAGCATTGTGACTCGAGCCTGTTTTTGAGAATTGAGCAAATTAAGCATTGAAATAGGCAAAAATGCGGAGCATGAAAAATAAGGAACATCAGGAGTTTAAATCTTTGTTGTCTCGAAAGGAATAAAATAGTTAGTAGTTAATTTTGAATTTTGAGAGCTGTTTTGTGTTTAAATTGAGTAAACATTTATTGCCAAAATGCAGATAGATAACCTCTAATAAACCCCCCTTCTACAGTTAACTAGTTTCAAATTTGTTTGGTTTTAACAACATTGTTTATTTTTAAAACGTGACCACTCATTTTGTAGATCTTTCCAAACTCTACAAAATGAGTGGTCAGTAGTTTTAAAAATAAACAATCCAAAATGCACATAAATACAAAAATGCTGGGCGCCTGCAGGTGCCTGTCTACCCTCTTACAGTCCACTCTCGATAAAGTGTAACCCCAAAAAGTCCGACCCCAAAGGTCCGACACTTTTTTACATCTATTTTTGAAAACTTTTTTTTTTGAAAATAAGGCTATACTAAATCGAGAGGTGTGGGTCTTTTCGGCAAAACTGTTTTCATTCACAAAAACGATCGGCAAAATCGGAATCCTTGCGATAGTTGCGATTAGACTAGCCAAAGACAACTGGCAAAAGTTTTAAAAATAGCTGTAAAAAAGTGTCAGACCCTAGGCTTAGGGGGGTCACACTAAATCGAGAGTGGACTGTATTAATTAATTTGAATGTTTATTTTCTTGAGTGGAATTTGAAATTATACGGTCAGGCTCAACTTCTAAGACCAGCATTAGGGGAAAATCGACGAATCCGCTGTCCCAATTTTGACTTTGACTTCAAATTCCAAGTATACAAAAGTACCATATTTTCGAAACAATTCGATTCTTTCTATGTTTTATGGAATATTTTAATAGAGATGTTTGTCGGCTCAAAAAGGCAGTTAAACACGCAATGTTGGAGTGATTATGTGTTAACGACTCTCCTCTTTCTGTTTGAGCATTTGCATACCGCTTGAGCAAGATGTTGCTACTGTTGACAACATGTGCACACAACCTTTTTAGGTTTACTACCATTTCCTCAGTTTTATTTGTTGAATTGAAAGAGATATCTGCATGTGCCGCCGCAATTTCCACCTGCAGCAGGGCAAACTCCAAAGAAGTGCGCTAAAACGGATATCATGTGCCACTGCCATTAAACTCTTAAGAAAACAATAAAAAGTAAATTTTCAAGCGGTAGTCGTTTTTACTCAACAATTTTATTCAAACTCAACACTTATGCCGAATATTTCACTTTTATTGTATCTTAAAAATTGTTCAGAAAGTCACAGATTTCTACTAAATTCACAAAAAAAATTACATGAAAAAATCAATTACAGTCAACCCTCGTTAATCCGCCACCCTGAGGCCTGTCCCTAGGGGTGGTGGATTAACGAGGGTTGACTGTAAAAGGTAATTTCGGTGATCCGAAATATCGGGTTGACGAAATCAAGCCATATTAATTTTCTATTTCGTATTTGTACAATATTTTTCACCTACTTGTAGTTGGGAAAAATGATTTTGAATTCGGCCTGATTATCGTATATTATCGTATTTTTTCTAATTGCTTTATGCCCCTCTAATAAGCGCTCCTTCGACTTCGAAGGACTGTATCTCGGAGCATAATTTTTTTTGAAGCTGTTCTTTTTTGCGTTTTCTTAGTTTCTGCGAGCTCTACCGATTCCACTTTTTATGTTTAGGTTGCACACCCAAAACTTTCAAAATGACTCTACAGTCAAATCTCAATTATCCGGCACTCCAGTTATCCGGCACCTTAAATATACTTCGTTTGGCTGAGATTGGCTTATTCTCTGTCAACTGACACTCCAGTTATCCGGCACCTTAAATATACTTCGTTTGGCTGAGATTGGCTTATTCTCTGTCAACTGACACTCCAGTTATCCGGCACCTTAAATATACTTCGTTTGGCTGAGATTGGCTTATTCTCTGTCAACTGACACTCCAGTTATCCGGCACCTTAAATATACTTCGTTTGGCTGAGATTGGCTTATTCTCTGTCAACTGACACTCCAGTTATCCGGCACCTTAAATATACTTCGTTTGGCTGAGATTGGCTTATTCTCTGTCAACTGACACTCCAGTTATCCGGCACCTTAAATATACTTCGTTTGGCTGAGATTGGCTTATTCTCTGTCAACTGACACTCCAGTTATCCGGCACCTTAAATATACTTCGTTTGGCTGAGATTGGCTTATTCTCTGTCAACTGACACTCCAGTTATCCGGCACCTTAAATATACTTCGTTTGGCTGAGATTGGCTTATTCTCTGTCAACTGACACTCCAGTTATCCGGCACCTTAAATATACTTCGTTTGGCTGAGATTGGCTTATTCTCTGTCAACTGACACTCCAGTTATCCGGCACCTTAAATATACTTCGTTTGGCTGAGATTGGCTTATTCTCTGTCAACTGACACTCCAGTTATCCGGCACCTTAAATTTACTTCGTTTGGCTGAGATTGGCTTATTCTCTGTCAACTGACACTCCAGTTATCCGGCACCTTAAATATACTTCGTTTGGCTGAGATTGGCTTATTCTCTGTCAACTGACACTCAGTTATCCGGCACCTTAAATATACTTCGTTTGGCTGAGATTGGCTTATTCTCTGTCAACTGACACTCCAGTTATCCGGCACCTTAAATATACTTCGTTTGGCTGAGATTGGCTTATTCTCTGTCAACTGACACTCCAGTTATCCGGCACCTTAAATATACTTCGTTTGGCTGAGATTGGCTTATTCTCTGTCAACTGACACTCCAGTTATCCGGCACCTTAAATATACTTCGTTTGGCTGAGATTGGCTTATTCTCTGTCAACTGACACTCCAGTTATCCGGCACCTTAAATATACTTCGTTTGGCTGAGATTGGCTTATTCTCTGTCAACTGACACTCCAGTTATCCGGCACCTTAAATATACTTCGTTTGGCTGAGATTGGCTTATTCTCTGTCAACTGACACCAGTTATCCGGCACCTTAAATATACTTCGTTTGGCTGAGATTGGCTTATTCTCTGTCAACTGACACTCCAGTTATCCGGCACCTTAAATATACTTCGTTTGGCTGAGATTGGCTTATTCTCTGTCAACTGACACTCCAGTTATCCGGCACCTTAAATATACTTCGTTTGGCTGAGATTGGCTTATTCTCTGTCAACTGACACTCCAGTTATCCGGCACCTTAAATATACTTCGTTTGGCTGAGATTGGCTTATTCTCTGTCAACTGACACTCCAGTTATCCGGCACCTTAAATATACTTCGTTTGGCTGAGATTGGCTTATTCTCTGTCAACTGACACTCAGTTATCCGGCACCTTAAATATACTTCGTTTGGCTGAGATTGGCTTATTCTCTGTCAACTGACTCCAGTTATCCGGCACCTTAAATATACTTCGTTTGGCTGAGATTGGCTTATTCTCTGTCAACTGACACTCCAGTTATCCGGCACCTTAAATATACTTCGTTTGGCTGAGATTGGCTTATTCTCTGTCAACTGACACTCCAGTTATCCGGCACCCTGAGGCCGGTCCCCAGGGGTGCCAGATAACCGAAATTTGACTGTAATAAGTTTCAGTGACTTTTTTTTTAAATTACAATTTTTTTAATTCCAACAAGAATTTGTAAGATTAGTAGAGCTGAAAAATCTCAAGCTTCAAATTGACTATGCAGGAAAAATAAAAAAAATTATTTTAATTACAAAGAAGAAGAGCTGAAGCAGAAAAGCTGTTAACAATTAATCAATAGACGATTGCATTTTTTACTAAATCAGAGTAATTATTAAAATTACGTTCATTCCCAAAGTCAAAATCACGGTACTTGTTCGGTTGGGGGCCTGATATTTTTGACCAAATAATTTTTATTTCTGTTTTGAACAATAACAACTGAAAATTGTGCACTGCCATTTTCCATATTTGCGACCTGATTCAGGCTTCTAAAGATGCATAACATTGCCACAATCGCAAGTTCAAGATGAATGTAGAAGGCCAAGCTTTTGTAGCCTACCAATAAACTGATCCTCTGGCGAAAAGAGCTTTGCATACAGTTTGTCCAAGTTGAAACTTTTAAGCTCGTCCATTATCTAAAACAATACTCAATGAAATCAAATGCTACGAAAAAAGTGACCGTTAGACCACAAGTGAAATTTTGTAAAGGCCCCCCCCAACCGAACAAGTGCCAAAATCGCTGCTACCCTCCACATTCCAGACAGCCAAAAAAACTGATCCATCTTTTTTTTCGATGATAGGTATGTGTTCAGTGGTACCACCATTTAGTCAAAAAACACCTTTGCGACCAACTGAAGCAAAAAGCATCAACACCACCAAAAACACTTATCAACAAAAAACGAGAGTGTGTCTTCCACTCAATTACAATTCCATCTAGTACAAATCTTCTTCTTCCCATTAACACTTTGGAAGCAGCAGAAAAGGGGGAAGCAGCCAAAACAAGCACCTGCACCTCTTCGGGAAGTGGGGCTCCTGCCGTGAATCAATGCATAAATTTGATTATTATTCAATGAGCAGACTACCACCCTTACCCCACACACTGTGCACAGGCAGGCAGGTGTAGTGGTACTAATACTCATCGCCACTACTAATTCCTGTTGCTGCTAACCACCAAATAAACCAATTTGCTAAACAGTAATTTTTTGTTGTGAATCACGTCGCTTCGAATCCCAGTTGGTGCGAACTTTGTTATTTCGTATGTTTTCATTCAGAGACTTGTAACCGATTTTTTGTCAAATAATTGTTGCTGCCGTTTTAAGTAAACGGCCAGTCTTGGGAATTTGACATAAGTTGGCTGAAAGATCGGCTTTAAATCAGAATTCCTTAGTTGGAATAGTCGAAAATCAGAAAGTATGCCAAAAAAATGACCTGAAATCAGATAATTGGCATAAAACTAGGTGCGTTTGGTGGTTTTCTAAGAAATTTTTTCAAATTTTCATCTTTTTTGGCGTTCTGTTTTCGCCATTTTTTTTTTCAAACTCAGGCGAAGCTTTAGGCGCAGGGCAGGCCAACTTATTTTAGGTAGATCTCAAATTTGTGGTCCAATCAGCAAACAAGTTTTAAAAAAAAGCCACGAATTCCAAAAATGTCCTAAAAACAGCCAAACATCTACGCAGCCACAGAATTTTTGAATTTTTGCCGTAATTGATTGGACATTTTTGAAAAAAAATTCATATACCGTATTTCTTCTAATTGCCGCACAGTCTCTAATTACCGCACACCCCTAACTTTAAAGACTTATATCTCGAAGCAGAGTGAATATTTTGCTAAGCTGTTTGATGCATTTTCTGAGCTTACGATTCCATTTTCAGATCAAGCACAAAATCTCTAGATCAAATTTAAAATTTTCCGATTTTCGGGTGATTGAAAAATAAGCGTACATGTGCGGCAATTAGAAGAAATACGGTAATAATCAGAAAATTTTTATTAGAAGTAATGAATATTCAGCGTAAATAAAATTACCGTTACCAAAGCCAATCTGCAATAGCTCGACACCGTTATTTCGCAGAAATTATTTCGCTAAGCTGTGTATTGCGTTTTCTTAATTACCACGAGCTCTAGCGATTTGGCTTTTTGGATTTTGTATTTTCACGCAAAAAGATCGAGATCGACCCTAAATTTTTCAGATTTTCGGGGGATTGAAGAATAACTTGACATGCAGAACTATTGCAGAACTTAACTATTACAGAAAATACAGTAGACCGACACGTCGGCCTATTAGAAAAAATCGGTGTGAAACAGTGTGAAATCGAATCTTTCTGTAATAACACCTTCTCATTGTCCCTCAAATGATCTAAACATCTATCCCGAATCTTCTCTCCAACATCCAACGGCCAAATTGGCCATCTTAAGGCTCATTAAAGAGCTCCCCAGAGATTTTGTTGTGGCCAATCAAGTCAAGTCAATCAAGACATACACCATTTCTAGCACTTTTCTAATTCCTCACTTCCAAAACTCTCGGACTGGTGGAGAAGGCATGGCTGTTCCACCGGGGGAATAGCTGCTCTAGCCATAAATTATTGGCAGCCACACCAAAAGCAATAGGAATATACCGGTAGTGGTTGGAGTGGAGTAGGAGGAGGTGTACTTTTCCCGGTCCCCGAGGAGCCTATATCCAAGGATTCATTCATCTTTTACCCAATCTTTACTCCTCTTTTGCTTGCCACCCTTCCTTCCTCTGGCTTTGCGGGCCAACAATAGCCCCCAAATTTGAATATGTTGGTAACTAATCTAACTTCACCATCAAACAACTCCAAATCTTTGCCAATTCTCTGAAATTCCCAGGAGAAAATTGACTCTGATTGGCTGCTGGGCCAAATTGATTTGGAGTGAAAAAAGATAGTAGAATTCCCGGTGGGAAGGATAGGTGTGGGTTTTTAGCTGGTTGAATACAGAAAATATGTGTTTTTTTCCAGTGGTTATTTGAGATTTGTTAAAATTTTTAGTGGGATGAAATCGGTACAATGACTGCCTGTGGAAGCTTTTTAAACTTTTTAGAAATATTGAAATTTTTATAGGTGATAAAAATCTATAAGCTGATAAACAAATTTTATCATCTCAATTTTGACCACAAAGTGGTGTTCCGATATAATATCGCCACTCAAGTTGGGTCCGACCATTTTTACCCCACTTTTCTGTGCCTATACCGAATCTGATTGACTGGTCTAGTCCGAAAAATTTGCAAAGATTTTTATTTTACCGGTTGGTCGGACCAAAATATTAAAACTTTTTTTCATTCAAGTCCTACGGATTTCGATATACAGTCGAGTCCCGCTAACCCGGCACCCCCAATAACCCGGCACTTTTTAAAAATTTGGTTGGCTGGCAAAGAAAATCAACAAAGTTTACCCCCAATAACCCGACACCCGATAACCCGGCACCCCCAGTAACCCGGCACCCTAAGACTGGTCCCGTCCAATAAAAATTACCCCCCATAAACCGGCATCTATCATAGTTCACAACATTTTTCAATTTGCGTCAATTTTTTCTGTAGGCCCCAGTATTCAAAACTATGCTCAACATCTTCTTGTTAGTGTGACCTTTTCCATTAGTGGCCCTCTTTTATTCCCTTCCCCTCCCTATACAACCCTCTACCCCTCTTAAAATAGTTGAATAAAGGGGTATTATATAGAGGGTCGATTAAGGCCCGATAAAATAATACCACCGCTAACCCGGCACCCCCGCTAACCCGGCACTTTTTGCCGTTCCCAGTGGTGCCGGGTTAGCGGGACTCGACTGTACGAGCACAGACACGTATAGGAAGGAGCTAACCGGGCTTCACACCCCCCTCCATCAAACCACAATTCCCCAAATTTTTCGAAGGGCCGACTAAGGGAGGACCAAGGCATATTGATTTTTTGAACAAAGTAGTAATCCCCTAAAATATTTCCATGCGTCCTTAGCAGGCCATCTTCCAGACCTGAAAATAAATGTGAACACATCGATGTATGAACACCTAATTTTTAAAAAGAACTTTATCAAACTCCTGCGGGTATTGACGGTAAAACTTTTGCCTTTTGAAAATTTGCCTTTGACAAAATCGATTCGCGATTTCGGAGTCTAGACGGACGAATCAGGTTCAGCCCTGATGTGCTTGTATCAATGATCAACTGTATTTGGGTAATTAAGCGAGTTTTTGTAATTCTGCGTTTCACCTGCTGAGCCTGAAAATTCATAAAGATTTAGCGAATTTTTTTATTTATTTAATAAAATCAGGGCTCCCAAGTGTACTTATTTATAAGAAATGTACTTATTTGAGGACCCCAAATCTTATTTATTTAAGATGTACTTATTTATAAGAAATGTACTTATTTTCGACGAATGTACTTATTTGTACTTATTTTCGAAAAATTTGCAGCATCTCGGCACAAAATATCTTAGAACGAAAAAGTGGGCAATTTTTTTGAATAAATTTAAAGTGAATTTTGTTTGAATTTTGTTTGTGTTGTACTCAATGTTTTCTTATTTTATTCGCAGTTTTCAAAATCGTTTACGACATAAATGTTTATTTTTTGTTTCAGAGTTTCAAAGATGCATGCGCCGAAACGAAAGCAACAATTCAAGCCAGAATACGCTAGGGAGTTTCGCTTCACCAGGAAAGGCAAAGATGACTTTCACGCACATTGGACTTGCTGCAACGACGAGGTTTGTAAATTCACGTTAAACTTTCTGTGCCGTTTTAATATTTTTCAATTTGCAGATTCTTTATTCGGATTCTTTATTCGATGAGGTATGAGTTGTCCAAACATTTTTGAAAGAGTCATATTTTTCCGTGCATTTCAGGTTACCGTACTTAACTCTCTGATCAAACAAGTGCCAACTGAAGTGTTCAATGCGATCGGAGCTGAGGAAAAGTGGATAAAGATTTTTGCCGACAACGAGGATTCTCTGCCGGCATCTTTCTATTGGTCAGTGCCATATTCTCCATTCCGGTGTCTAATGCTTTCATTGAGCGAATCTTTTCTCTTTGCGGTGTTCAGTAGACGAAGGAAAGAAATTCGCTTCAGGTCAATACAGTGAAAAGTGTGATCCAGACTAAAGTTAATTTCGATTTCTCTTGCCCGCAAATGTATGGTTATCTTTTGAAAAGCAACGCTCTGTTAACCAAGATTAGAATTTCGGAAAAGTACTTTTAACTGTTTGTTGCTAATTCATTGGTTGTTATTGTTGTTTTTTTCTGATTGAATAAAGAATTTGATGACAAATGGCGATATTTAAGGATAAGTTATCTAATAAAGTTACGAAAAAGCAAAATTTCAAAATGTACTTATTTTTGGGCCAAAAATCTTATTTTTTTGGAAAATGTACTTATTTTTGAAAAAAAAAATTGGGAGCCCTGAATAAAATCCAAATTTGTGAAAAAAGCCGATTGTCATTTTACCATTCAAAAATGTCCAAGATTCAAATCCACTTATGACCATGCACCTTTTTAGAGATGTGCACTCGCTTTTTTTTGACCGTGTCAAATGATTTTCTAGCATACATACACACCAATTTGAGTGTGCCTATTTGCCCATTTTAGGGGTGATGAATGCCCCAGGTTGGAGGTATCCAAACACATATTTTAATGCTGCTAAATTTGAATATGGCTGCATAAATTGTCATTCATCTTGTCTTTGATGTGACTCGACCTTGAAGAATTCGTGATGTGGGCTTAGCAGCGGTAGCAGCATAATCACTGCATTAAAACAAAAGGGAGGCATGATGCCCCCGTTCGCGGCACGCTTTGAGCTGACTCTGGCTGCTCATCCCTTTATGCGCATTAAACTGATCCCCAAATGTTGCAAGAGTCAACCTTATGCACTTATCCCATAAAATACGGTGAAATATAATAAAAAAACACTTGCAAAAAATATTTTAAAAAATTCCATAGACTTATTTAGAATATTTTTTGTCTTATTTTATAAACTTCCCGATCATATTGGCACCAACTTTTGAAGTTTTCAGCGACATATTTCTATAAAAGGGGGGAAGGGATGGAGACATTTACGTATCTACTTTTACTCTTATTCTCAAGGGGGTCTAAACTGCTGATACTCCTGTCGGTATGCCTAAAGCATTGAGGTGCTGAAAACCCTCTGGAGGTAGCAAATATAGGTAGTAAATGCCACCTCTTTTAAAAGCTTTATAATATTTTGCTTCTCTAACGACTAAATCATCGAGTTTGTCAAAAACAACCGATCTTTTTTGTTTAGACACATGGACTGCTTTGAACATATCAGAATCAACGAGTAATTTAGATAATTATGGTAACAAAGGTCTTTTTTAATCAGTAGTGCAAAACTTGGGGGCCGTATGCAAAACTATGGGTAGGTTTTAGATCCAGGATGATTGTGAATAGCATTCGGTTCTTTTTGGTTATCGGGACCCCCCTCCGTAATTGTTTCCAAACGCAACCAGGTATGAAATTTTTATTTTTTAGCAGTTTTTTTTAATCCTCCTTTATTAATTAAAGCACAATTCACACGATTCCAAATCTTAACGAGTAATATTAAATGGCAAATTCGGTGGGTACAACTCTTAGATAAAATGTTGGGGGTCCCGATAACCAAAAAGAACCTAGCATTCTTTGCGTTGGATCGCAACGTAGATTTATCCTAGATTCAGTCCTGATAAGTACAGTTGACTCTCGATATCCCGCCACCCCCTCAAGTTCGTGGGTCCGACACTTTTTTTACCTCATTTTTTGAAAAAATTATGTCGAATATGATTTGTCAGCCTGATGCAAAATGTTGCAAGGATTCCGATTTTGCCGGTCATTTTTAAAAATATTTAAAACAAGGGACCACAGGCGCCTATCGGCGCCTCTATAGTATTTCGAAATTTCAATGAGGGGCTATGACTTCATTCATAAAAATAGGTATATCCCCTATTAGAACTCATTTTTTTCGCCTGTTCTTTTTTTAAAACGAGAGCTGACATTCTGGGGAACACGATGGTATCAGCGACAAAAGTGATTTCGCTATCTACGACCCGTTCTGGCCTTCGAAGTAAAAAATCGTAAACCACCCGCCCACACATGCCAAATACTATATAGGATTTTGCCACTAAGACCCTTTCCTCTCGATAACCCGCCACCCTACTTTCATAATAAGGTGGCGGGTTATCGAGAGTCGACTGTAGTGAGTATTATCCGGATACAGAATTATTCAGCAACCAAAATCTGCCCATGGTTCTTTGTACACGGCCACAGACAGCAGGCTTAGTTAGTTATTCAAACCATGGGACAAAGACAAAATCAACCGAAAAGCCAATTTTTAATTCAGTACGCTGATGGAAAAATCCCTGAAAATGTTTTTTAAATGTTTTAGTTTGCTTGTTTTACCTCTAGTTTTATTTCTCTTTCTGCTGAAACTACTTTTTATGCTTGCTTTTTGTTTTGCCGAAATGAAGGAAGCATTAGGTTGGTAGTAGTAGTTGTAGTAGCTACCACTACTGCTCCAATCGGAAGCTTTTTTGCATTTCTTTGTTTAAATACACCATTTTATCCATTTGCCAGTTGTTTTTAGTCAGAAAAGCATTTGCATATTTCGACTTTGCTTTTTTCTCTAACACTCACTTACTTGCAGTTTTTGTATTTCTCACTACTTTAAAGGGGCATGCCCATGCTATTTCAGGTGGTGCCCGCCGATTCAAACTTTTTTTGTAATCATTGGACTTCTGTACTAATTTAAGTCCAATGATTTCTATTGGGTTGTTCGATAATTATCCAGCGTTTTTTTTAACTTTGGCAAAACAATTCATCAACCATTTTTATTAATCAAATCAAACACAATAACAAATCAACCACAACAACAACTAATCTTCCGGAGGGTACTCTCCATCGAATTCCATTGCCTGTTCCCATTTGTACGGCAGAAGGTTGATTCCACGAGCGAAGAAATCCGGTGTCTTTGAAGCAATCCATTGTCTTATGTCATCAACAATTTCTTGAAGGTTTGCAAACTTTTTCCCAAGCTGCCAGTTGTGTAGCGAGCGGTTGACGTGGTAGTCTGTGGGTGCTTCTGTTGGCGAATACGCACACTGCGTTGATCTTGCGGCAAGTTTTCGCAGCACTTTTCCCCTTGTCGAAGTAAAAGAGCATAACGGGGCGGATGACCTCGTGATCGTCGATGCGCATTTATCTATAACAACAAAAAACGTCACAAATAAAAAATACCAGACATATAAAGGATATATTTCTATTCTTCTTTCATAGTTGCAAAAGATCACATACTTAAAAGAAAAGTTACAAAAAATAAAGTTTTGTAGGAAATAAAAAAACGCTGGATAATTATCGAACAACCCAATAATAAAACAGGGAATAGAGTTTAATTTTAGGTATGGTTTTGTTAGAAGCCACATTAAAAAACCCGTACAGAAGTTCAATGATTAGGAAATTGTTTGAATTGGTGGGCACCACCTTTAATAGCGTGGACATACCCCTTAGCGTGGCCATGCCACTAAATTATCCTTACAAGGGAACATATGATAGTGACTGAGCGATATCGGCAAACCCTATATACCATTCGATAGAGTATCGAAAACGCTTATTCGACTTCGATATCCAAATTTCCGGAGGGTGAAATTTTAAGGTACAATTTGTGGGGCACAAACAATATATGTCCGATACCGAGGATCAATGTGTGCTTCGGTGGTCTAGTGGTCTAGACTCTAGAGTTCTATTATGTAGGGTATCGAGTTTGACTCCGTGCGGCTGCTTTTATATTTTTTGCCTCATTTTTTCAGGACAAGTATTAAATGTGCTTGTACTGGCTGAAAAGTGCCCTGTTTTCGGCTGAAAAGTGCCTTGTTTTTTTTTTAGTCAAAGAGGAAATTATCTAAACATTTTTTCAAAGTGATAATATCATCAGATAGCCCTGGAATTCTAGTTTCTAATGGTGTATCATTTGTTGCAACATCTTTGCATAATGTAGCGCAAAAAGGTAAAAATATGAATCAAATTATTCTTCTGACTTGCTTCATACTTTAACCTTTTTGCGCTACATTTTGAGAAATTTAACAATGAATGACCGTTAGAACTAGAATCGCAGGGCTATCTGATGATGTTATCACTTAAAAATCTTTCACCGAAACTAAAATAAACAAGGTACTATTTAGCCAAAACAAGGCAGATATAAGATTTTTTTAGCATTTTATTGCTTTGAAATGTTGGTGTCTAGAGAGAAAGTGTTGCAGATCAAGACCCCCATCCCTGAAATAGTCACACCTGGAATTGGGTTAACCGTTTAATAGGTGTCAACTTTCCAATACCACCAGATCCCCTCCTTAGACAAGTGCTGCATGGATTACTGACCGCTTAGAGCAGCAGCAGGCATGTCTCCCATCAACGGATTTGAGGATTAAGGCTAAGCACACCCCCACCATGACAGCTGCCGCCACGCCTTGAATTCACTTATATGGACGTGCAATAAATAAAAAAGGGCAGGTGCATCATCTCCAGCCGGCAATCCAGCAAGGTGATTTCCTCAATAATACATACATCAAAATAAAGACATTGTCTGAATTGCTTTTGCAGTTTAGTGCTTATCTAATGGACTTGTCAACGGCGAACTGACCATTAGGATATGTTTTTTTCAATTTACGTAATGATCACGATGAGTGTGGCTTTTTATACATCCTTTCTTGGAAATGACCATAGATTTTTATTTACTGAACAACTTTGCAGTTACAGTCGAGTCTCTATGTTGCATCCCCCAAAATCGTTCCCACGTCGGGTCCAACACTTTTTTTAAGCCTAATTTTTAAAGTTTTTTGCCAAAGCTGATTCTTCAGTCTAGTCGGAAATATGGCAAGGATTCCGATTTTGCCGATCGTTCTCAGAAACATGATAATTTGGCCATTTGGACTGGCAAACCTCTATTTTGCATCGCTTTAAATTTCAAAAAGGCAATGCAACGTATAGGTCTGCCGGTTCTAAATGGCAAAATTATCATGTTTCTGACAAACGATCAGCAAAATCGGAATCCTTGCAATTTCCGACTAGACTGAAAAATCAGTTTTGGCAAAAACTTTAAAAATTGAGGTTAGAAAGAGTGTCGGACCCGAGGTGGGAACCAACTTTTTGGGGATGCAACATAGAAACTCGACTGTAGTGTTATCTTGTAACTCAGCACCACTAAATACCGTATTGTGTCTAATAAGGCCCCCGGGGCCTTATTTTTCAACCCCTCGAAAATCGGGAAATTTTGAAGTCGATCTGGAGATTTTTGGATAAAAATTAAAAATCTAAAAAGCGTGGGAGTTAAGAAAACGCAATAAACAGCTTTGCAAAAAATTGACTCTGGGCTGAGATATAGGTCCTCAAGGTTGAGGGGGGCCTTATTAGAGGGGGGCCTTTTTGGAGGAAATACGGTACCCATAAAAATCACAAATATTTGGACAACCGTCGATTCCGAGGCTGGTACGATTTGAGACAGTCGATTCAAGACGCTTTTTTCCTTAACTTTTGAAACTTTTGATCAAAAATCTAAAAATTTAAAAGAAGAATTTTTGTTGGCGTAATATTTTTAATACCAAAATTTCTTCTTAGACCCAATTTCGTTGAGATCAAGTCGAAAAAGATTACAAGAAGTTGAGATGTACTTTAAACTATGTAGGTGCTGTAAATTTACGCTTAGGCATCCGCAGTCAGTCATTTTCGGTATTTATTTTTGTGTTCATGGCGGCTAATGTGTTATTTCTCTATCATTTGTTTCCTTTGTTTTTACTATTATTTGCTTATTTTCAGGTAATATGGATCATCTGAAGGCATTGAATCTGCGTGGGCTCTTTCGTTTTTGACCAAAATATTTGGGGTCCACATTCCGAACCAGTTCCAAAAACAGATTGAGAAAAAGTGTCTCAAATCGTACTTTTACCAAATATTTGTGTGTGTGCTACCAAGCTGAGCAAGGAGGTGTTCAAAAATATTTGGGTAACCTACTCACATAGTTTACTGTGGCGGTTAGGTGTTTAGTGGACTCATCTGGCCAGCCACACTTCTCCCACTAGTGGTTTGTATTATTGGGCCCACATGTTTGCAATAAAAGCTCGGGATTGACTTTTGTTTTGGGTGAGACAAAGTTCTCCTTCCTCCACTTCTCGCCTATATTGTGCTATGTTTTGGAGGGGTGGTGGCGGTCCACATAAATAGGAATAATTAGTGTTTTTGGAGGATAAACTCTTTTGTGTGGAACTGTCTTCTTTGTTCTTCTTCTTTGAGAACTGTTGGATTTGCGGCCAACATAAACACTCACTTTTGTGCCCCGAGATTGAATTACTAGATTGCTTTGTATTTTTCTTGATTGTTTTGCTTTTGTTGTTGCTTTTTTATGACTATGACTTTTTGATTTGCGCACTTTTCTCTACTTTTTTGGAGGTAAAATATTGTGGTCAGACCAGGGTGACCAACTCAAATTTTGAAAATAACGGCAACATGTTCCAAAATAACGGCATTCCAAATAGAAGAATCCAAAAATGACTGCATTTTTTAATTTAATAATCCAAAACTAGACAAAATGTCATTATTTTCAAAAAAAATAACGGCAAAATTGTGCAAAATAACGGCAATGCCACTAAATAACGGCAAGTTGGTCACCCTGGGTCAGACTCATCTTTAATAGACCTAATTAACGTAAAACCTCTAATTATCAACCCCCCCCCCTTCCTCCTCCAAAATCGTGTTCTGGTATTGTATTTTCGGCCTTATTTCTCGAAACTTCTCTCAGTCAAATCTCCCCTCAATTTGTAGCCAGTGAGTAGAGCTACAGAATGGGTGGTAACTTGCTCGAGAAAAGTCTCCAAAAAGTGGGTCAAAAACACGATTTTGAATCAGGGATGAGCGATAATTAGAGGTTTCACGGCATTCAGACTTTTATTTTAGTAACCCAGAACTAAAAAAGACCCAAGCATTTCGAACACGCAATTTGCTTTTGAATATTTTCGCCTTGCTCCCTCCCTGTTTATTTTTTTGGCTTTGCTGAGGCGCAGGGTAGGCCAGCGTATGTTAGAGCCAGAGATGATGGCTTGACCTTTTCGGGACGGGACGGGTCAGAATTCAAATTTAAAAATTTCGGGACGGGACGCGGAACGGGACAGGTGCCAAAAAATTTCCGGGCGGGATTCCGGGACGGGACGATTCTCTAAAATTAACGGGACGGGCGGAATTGTCCCGTCCCGTCATCATCTCTAGTTAGAGCCGACTCAAACTATTTTTACGCTAAAAAATCTGGCAAAAGAATAACTTTGCCCATTTTTATGCGAAATTTGGGGATTTTCTGGGTTGGAGCTGTCAAAATTATAAAAATATGTCAAAAAGCATTTGCGAAAAGGTAGCAAATCCATTAATAGCCTTTATAACAAGATAGCCCAGATAACAGAATAGTATCAAATTAAAAACGTAAGGCGTTAAAACACTGGCCAATCAATCCTACTGTGAAGTTTTTTTCAATTCAATTTATTTGGGGTCTTGTTCATAACAAAGCATGGCTAATTTGACTCCAAGTATCAGCATTCCCACCAAAAAGGTCAGCAATTACCGTAGTACTAGTGCATACCGGTGAACAAAGGCAAGTAATTCAACACCTGACACACCACCACCCTCCTTGCCCCCTCCCTTCTAATGAGGTGTTATGCAGCAGCATAACAAGCGTAATTACTGTCCTCCCCCCTATCCTCCCAGCCTAACACATGTAATGCGCCAAACCCAATTACCTCCAATTTTCAGCCCCCAATTATTCAATTCTTATCTAGCCAAAACACTGACCACAACAACAATAACCTTAGCTGACCTTGTCTTAATTACTACTGCTACTACTACCCCAAGAAGTACGTCTTCAACAAAGGTCAATTTGGCTACTGCTGTCATAACTGAATGGCTAAGTGTCATGCCTCAGTTGTGTGAGCATCTGGCATAGTTGAGGTGGTGATTGAGTGGATTATCCAGGTATCAGCCAATAAACCAATTTTCTAGGCAAATCTTCATAAACATAAATTTTATATTGCGCTATATAAATAAAAATGAAGCAGTAACAAGCAAGTCTCATCATGGCTCAGTGGTTATGCAGTCTCATTCCTGTAAAAATTTTCTCAAGTTCGAGTCCCACTTGCACGGGTATGAGATCTCAAAATATTGAAAATAAGCACTTTTTAGTGTACGTAAAAGCCCAAGTGCACCCCTCTGTAAATTTTTGTACTTTAAATAAAAGTACCCAGCTGAAAATTTTTATTCTAAGGCACTATAGACGAAAATTCCTCAGCAATCCGAATCATAAAGCAGAATTTGAAAAAAAAATTTAGTCGCTGAGATATGACCTAAAGTTGGAGTGTCAATATTTAAAAAAATGACCATTTAACTTTACTCCAACTTAAGGTCATATCTCAGCGACTAAGTATTTTTTTCAAATTCTGTTTAATAATTCGGATTGCTGAGAAATTTTCGCCTATTGAAGTGCCTCAGAATAAAAATTTTCGGCTGAAAATGGGCACTTTATTTAAAAGTACAAAAAATTTCGAGGGGTACTTGGATAGTCTAGTGTATTTTGGCGAAACATGCTGTTTTATCCAGTGCTCATTGCCATTTTTGTGCCAAAAAATAGGATTTTGACGTAAAATCTTAAAATAAACAAAATTTGAAGTCCCAAAATAAGGACAAATCTTATTAATAAGGACAGATCACATCCCTGCACTTGCAGTAAAAAAAGCAGTTCGTAGCACTTTTTTTGTAATTTTCCTAAAAAGTACCTATATTAAGGAGAAAATTTTTATTCTAAGGCACCCAGTATGCCAAATTTCAAATTCCGTTCAGTGATTCGAATCCCTGAGTAAACTGGGGTGCCTCAGAATAGAATTTTTGGCGCTACTTGCATATACCCTGGTTGGTCGGTTAGTCACTCACTTACCTTAGACATAATTCCGAGCAAGACTCTCGATCAAAAAATGCATTTAGAGGTACTTTTTGCCAAGTCCCATGTTGAAAAACAGGGTAAAACAGTCATATGGTCGATATTTCAAAATGCCCAAAACTCGATTTTTTATAGACCAAAACTCAAAAATAATGTCTTTTTTGAATTCCTGAGGCGATTTTGAGTCGATATAGGGTGTTTAAAAACACTTTTTAAAAAAGTTGATTTGGGGGTAGATATCCCCCCCGATTTTTTGGTAAAAAGGGGTACTTTTACACAAAAGTACGAAAAATTTTGCAAAAATTTATAAAAAGTCTGTCATGTTTCGAATCCCACTGGCAGTTCGTACCTTTTTTCTTAAGACATTTTTCAACTTTTTAAAAAGAAGAGCAAAGAGTATTGGTGAGGAAGGGTGGACTATATTATCAGCACCAAATTAACAAGCCGCCTAACTCACTTTCCCACAGTTAATACACACTACCACTACCGTTGGTTGGCTAGCTGGCACAATCATTTCCGGTGGTGAACGTAGCCAGTGTTGTATTTATAAAAGTGAGATGAGTGTGTGTTGATATGGACGAGAAGGTTGTGAGCTTGTCGGTAGACCAACCACTACATTTCCTGATGTTTAAAAAGTAGTGCTGGCACAAAAGAAAGTAGGAGGAGAAGAGAAACCTTTTGTACCAGGTCCACCGATTCTGTGATTCACACTAGTGCTATTTTTGGTTGATTAGCTGGCAACTACTTTTGGTAGCAGTAGTGATAGTGGTGGTTTATTAATTCTACTCTCTTTTTTCCGACAGTCAACCAATTGTGGTTCAAAAAACAACTTTCTGAAACAATAACACAGTCTTTCGTAAGTCTTCTTCGCCAATTTTACACCTGATAACTAGGCATAACAATATAAATTGCACAGGTTCAATTTTTCACAATATTCTCAGGCCTCAAAAAATGATGCAAGTATGGTTCAGTCCCGAAAATTGCAAAGATTGCAGTTTTATGGATCTTTTATAAAACATTCGGAACTTTTGTCAGCACGAGCAGCGCCACTTTAGAGTTAAAAAATGCGCCACTTTTTTCCCTGTGCGTCATCTTTCTGTCAATTTTTTAAATTGTGATATCATTGACTCCAAAGTTTGGAGTCAATTAACGACAAATTAACGACACGCGAAACGACAAATTTTTTTTCATAAGAAGGAACATGCATGGTGTACCGTATTTCCTCTAATTAGCCCCCCCCTGATTCAAAATCGTGTTTTTGGCATTGTGTTTTTGACCCACTTTTTGATCACTTCTCTCAGGCAAGTTACCACCCATTTTGTAGCTAGTGAGATGAGCTATAAAATCTTTATACAGTATTTGGACTATGAGGTTCCGTCACGTTTTTTGTTTCTTTTGTACTTTTCTCCCAACTTTTCCTCGCAATTGTTTTCTGTAAAGTAGGTGCACAACTACAGCGTATCCTCTTTCTTTGAGTATATGGTTGCCAATACAAACATGTATATTTATGGGGCTTAGACGACCAACAAACTTTGAAATTGGCCAAATTTTTGATTTTTCAAAACTTTTTCAACTTCCGAGGGTTTGTTACCCTACTTTTTTATAACCATTTTTAATTATGTAAAGTAGGTGCACATCTACAGCGTCTCAGCTTTCTTTTGAGTATAAGGTTGCCTATACAAACCTGGATATTTGGGGGTCAGAGACGACCAACAAACTTTGTGGTGGAAAACGAAAAATTTGTGTAATTTTGCTGGGTATTTTATCTGGGAAAAAGTATGTAAAGATATACCTATTTTTATGAATAAAGTCATAGCCCCTCATTGAAATTTCGAAATACTATAGAGGCGCCGATAGGCGCCTGTGGTCCCTTGTGGTTGGTAACTTGCCTGAGAGAAGTGATCAAAAAGTGGGTCAAAAACACAATGCCAAAAACACGATTTTGAATCAGGGGGGCGCTAATTAGAGGAAATACGGTATTCTGTGGTTTCAAAATGGCCACAACTTTTTTCTGGAGCGATTTTGGAGATTCAGTTTTTTGCCAATCGATTTTTCTCGCTGACAATATTTTTTTGTTCATAATTTTTAAAGTACACGATTTTTGCTTGGTCCCTCCGTGATTTGGGCATTGTCCATCCATCCAAGATCAACGCCACAGGGGGACCAAGCTGAAATCGTATTTTTGACATTATAAACCTTGTTGGCGAGAAACATCGATTGGCGAAAATCGCCCCAAATAAAAGTCCAGCCATTTTTAAACCTCTAAAAATTCTTGATACACCTTGTATTTCGATCGTGTTCTTATATATCCAACGGTAGGTGTGTATTAAAAATTTTTTTTCAAATTAAAAATCAAATTAGAGTGTTTTCTGTTATATAGAACGACTAATTTTTATTTTTCTTCATTCTTTTCCAACCCAAATCTTCTCGCGTAAACCACCTTTCCGAATTCCCGGTTGCGGTAAACATAATTAGCACAAGCTGTCCTACACCCTATCCCCCCAAAAAAGCAATAAAACTAAACTGATGGTAAGTAAGCAAGCAAGCAAATAACGACACCTGGCTCTTCCCCCTATCCCAATATAAACCTTTTCCACTGCTCCAGTCAACAAAATTTTTATAGCTGATCCCCTGGATGTCCCTTCTGTTGCCAGAAGACACCTAAGATTCCAATTTCAATCCCTCCTAGTCAATCAATTAAGTCAACGGCACACCAACTGAGGTCAGCATGGGAGGGGGGGATAGCGGTGACAGATGGCACGTTAATCCAATATATACGGCTGCTGGCTGGCCCCTGCCCAGAATTAAGAAAGGCCATCTTTAGAGCTACTTTGTTTGAGCCCCCTCTCCTCTTTCCCGCCCTCTATTGTGCTGGTTAATCCAGGAGGGAGTGCTACTACTTGGTCGTTTTGTTTGGTCCTCTTTCCACTTAAACTTACCTTATAATCCTTCTTCCATGCCTTGCTTCTTGTCTTTTCTTTTTTGATTGACCGTTTTGTTTGGTGAGGGAAGGGCAAAGTTGTCTTTGTTGGTGAAGGGATTAGAAAGTGAACACTAGCAAGAGGTCGAAGGATTTCATGGAAGAGAAGGTTGTGAAATTGCATGAAAATTGAAAATACCGGGAAATGATTTCTGCACATTTTTTAAAATCACGGTTTATTTGTTTGTTTCGCTTTTTTAGAAAACTTCAAATTGGTAAAACTATGAACACCATCATTTTATTGGTCTTTTACCCTAAAAGTGACAAATTTGACCTACAGGGTGTCCGGAAATTACGCGCACATCAAAAAAAATTTGTGCAGGTAGCTCCTGCCCGGCCGATTTCCGTTTTCAGGACCCTAACCCGCGGAAATCTCCCGAATTGTGGGTTTTTAAATAATGACTTGCAAAGACTTTCCATTCCTCTTTATTTATGCAACAATAAACAATATTCAAAAACAAGAAAAGAAACGATAAATTGCGACAAAAATGAAGACCTGTTGGGACATCCACTGACCATGATTTGGCACATTCCTTCTGGAGCACGGAAAATCGTTTTGACTGTTCTTTATTCTTGATATCAGCCATCATCTGAACGTAAAACGCATTAAAGTCAGAGATGTATCAGGCGACAGCATAAATCAAAATTTATAGCATATTTAAAAAATTAAGACAAAAAGACGGACACCCTGTATTTTCGAATGCCTCCAAAGCTTACCTTTACAAAAGAGAAAAAAGAAAGCTGAGAACCTGGGTTACATGATACCTAAAAAATAAAAATAAATAAAACAACACATTAGAGAAAAAGTCAATTTCGGTTTTTCGTGATATGTTTCAGCTTTTTCGTGGCATATTTCAGCCTTTTCACAAACCAAATCAGTATGAACCGACATAGTGGCCCCCATAAGTTCTAATGAAAATTTAAATCTTTTATGAGGTTTTCAATCTGATAATTAATCACTTTTGAAACATTTCAATACAATGGTCAACGACCTAAACCAAAGCTCTCAATTACGAACGCAATTATTAGAAAAATGGGCGCTAGTATAGAATACAGCCCCCCCAAAAAAATCAGACCTTCTAAATATCGTTGTAACTACCCTTTGGAACAACAAGTTTAGGCCTAGCCCTTAGGCTTAGGGGTAGGCCAGCGTGTGGAAGTTGTGACTAATAAGTGTTTTACGCACTTTTTCTGGGGTCTGGAACATATATTTGGGTGCTCTTTACTTAGGCTTAGGGGTAGGTCAGCGTATGGAAGTTGTGACTAATAAGGCTTAGGCTTAGGGGTAGGCCAGCGTATGGAAGTTGTGACTAATAAGTGTTTACGCACTTTTCTGGGGTCTGGAACATATATTTGGGTACTCTTTACTTAAGGCTTAGGCTTAGGGGTAGGCCAGCGTATGGAAGTTGTGACTAAGAATAGTTGGCGCTAGTATAGAATACCCCCAAAATTAGACCTCCTAAAAATCGTTGTAACTACCCTTTGGAACAACAAGTTTAGGCCTAGCCCTTAGGCTTAGGGGTAGGTCAGCGTATGGAAGTTGTGACTAAGAATAGTTGGCGCTAGTATAGAATACCCCCAAAATTAGACCTCCTAAAAATCGTTGTAACTACCCTTTGGAACAACAAGTTTAGGCCTAGCCCTTAGGCTTAGGGGTAGGTCAGCGTATGGAAGTTGTGACTAAGAATAGTTGGCGCTAGTATAGAATACCCCCCAAAATTAGACCTCCTAAAATCGTTGTAACTACCCTTTGGAACAACAAGTTTAGCCTAGCCCTTAGGCTTAGGGGTAGGTCAGCGTATGGAAGTTGTGACTAAGAATAGTTGGCGCTAGTATAGAATACCCCCAAAATTAGACCTCCTAAAAATCGTTGTAACTACCCTTTGGAACAACAAGTTTAGGCCTAGCCCTTAGGCTTAGGGGTAGGTCAGCGTATGGAAGTTGTGACTAAGAATAGTTGGCGCTAGTATAGAATACCCCCCAAAATCAGACCTTCTAAAAATCGTTGTAACTACCCTTTGGAACAACCAGTTTAGGCTTAGCTCTTAGGCTTAGGGGTAGGCCAGCGTATGGAAGTTGTGACTAATAAGTGTTTTACGCACTTTTTCTGGGGTCTGGAACATATATTTGGGTGCTCTTTACTTAGGCTTAGGGGTAGGTCAGCGTATGGAAGTTGTGACTAAGAATAGTTGGCGCTAGTATAGAATACCCCCCAAAATCAGACCTTCTAAAAATCGTTGTAACTACCCTTTGGAACAACCAGTTTAGGCTTAGCTCTTAGGCTTAGGGTAGGCCAGCGTATGGAAGTTGTGACTAATAAGTGTTTTACGCACTTTTTCTGGGGTCTGGAACATATATTTGGTGCTCTTTACTTAGGCTTAGGTAGGTCAGCGTATGGAAGTTGTGACTAAGAATAGTTGGCGCTAGTATAGAATACCCCCAAAATCAGACCTTCTAAAAATCGTTGTAACTACCCTTTGGAACAACCAGTTTAGGCTTAGCTCTTAGGCTTAGGGTAGGCCAGCGTATGGAAGTTGTGACTAATAAGTGTTTTACGCACTTTTTCTGGGGTCTGGAACATATATTTGGGTGCTCTTTACTTAGGCTTAGGGTAGGTCAGCGTATGGAAGTTGTGACTAAGAATAGTTGGCGCTAGTATAGAATACCCCCCAAAATCAGACCTTCTAAAAATCGTTGTAACTACCCTTTGGAACAAACAGTTTAGGCTTAGCTCTTAGGCTTAGGGGTAGGCCAGCGTATGGAAGTTGTGACTAATAAGTGTTTTACGCACTTTTTCTGGGGTCTGGAACATATATTTGGGTGCTCTTTACTTAGGCTTAGGGGTAGGCCAGCGTATGGAAGTTGTGACTAATAAGTGTTTTACGCACTTTTTCTGGGGTCTGGAACATATATTTGGGTGCTCTTTACTTAAGTTTTAGAAGGCATAAGTTTTGGGGGGGAGAGTATTCTATACTAGGGTCGAAAAATGCAATAGTCTATAAAACATATATTTATGTTATTCAAATGCGGAGTTTGCATTGCAATCTGAAAAGGTGTTGGAAGCACCCAAAAGCACACATTTCTGGCTTTTTGTTGGTTATCTTTTTCTGCCACTCTACCGAGCGGCAGGGGGAAAAAGCAAAAGCTAGTGATCAGATAAAACTATTGTATATTTAGCCTGCACACCCAAAACAAAGCAGCCTACACACATAAACTTACTAGCCATGATGGCCGTCCAATTGAGCCATCTGGCTGCTTTTGCAGATTGCATTGCTAGATTAGCTGCTGCTGGCCACTTAAGCCCTGCTACAACCTGCCCGAAATTTGGGGAAGCCATGCAAATTAGCATAAAATTTGCATAGTTTTGCTTCTAACATTGGCCGCTTTGAAACAATCCAACAACCTTTGGCGCATTCCCCCCTCCCAATCTGTGGCCCCCAGAGAGGGGGAGGCGGGTCTTACAAGGGGTGTGTCCACCACCAATCAACCACCCCACATTCAACTGCTATCAAAATGTTACTTTGGAGTCAGTTTCATGGATGGCAAAGGTTTTGTCTTCATATGTCTACTAACATAGATGTCATATTGCAATTGCTTTTGTAGAATTTTTTCTTGGGTGTTTGGAAAAAAAACTGCTAAATTCTGAAACAGGCACCCCAGCAGTTTGCCTTGGTCCCCCAAGCTGATTTTTTCCAAATTTTCTTAATTTTTTTTTGAGTTTTAACTGCTTTTTTAAATTGAATTTAATAATCTTAAAGAAAAAGCAGTTATAACTGAAGAAAAAAGTAAAACAAAAAAATTTCGAAAAAATTAGCTTGGGGGACCAAGCCAAACTGCCAGGTTTGCAGAAAAGTGGCTAGTTTTTTCAGAAAGCATAAATATGCCAATTTATGGACACCGTAAAACCTCTAATAGCAGACTAACACCCCCCTCTAGTTCAAAATCGTGTTTGTGGCATTGCGTTTTCGACCCACTTTTTGAAGACTGCTTTCATGCAAGTTGTTACCTATTTTGTAGCCAGTGAGATGAGCTACAAAATGCGTGGTAACTTGCCTAAGACAAGTTTGGAAAAAGTGGGTCTAAAACACAATGCCAAAAACACGATTTTGAATCAGGGGGCTGCTATTAGAGGTTTTACGGTATGGCAATTTATTTACCGTAAAACCTCTATTAAACGGCCCCCCCCCCTACAGTTAACTATTTTCAAATTTGTTTTGGTTTTTTAACCCCAACATTGTTTATTTTTTAAAACGACGACCACTCATTTTGTAGAGTTTGGAAAGATCTACAAAATGAGTGGTCGTACGTGTTAAAAATAAACAATGTTAGTTAAAAACCAAAACAAACTTGAAAATAGTTAACTGTAGGCTTTAATAGAGGTTTTACGGTATACAATTTTCCGTTTTGTCCAATTCTTTTTGGAAAAAATTCCGCAGGTTCGATTCCTACTGCATACCTACGCATTTATTTGCAAACCTTACGCCCTAACAAAGGGTCAATCACCTCTTCGTCCATTACCAGCACCACCAGTCAGCCTAAGGGCAGCTGGCTGACCAGCAGTGTTAATTGCAGGCTGAACACCGCGGGAGTCCATCGCTGCAGGTGGGAGCAGCGATTTCACTTTCGTCTAAAGGCGAAATCAAGTTTGCTGCAGTGTCTGCGCTATCAACAAATATCAGTGGTGAACATCTTCTTCTTCTTGCTCGGCTCCCGACCCAATTCACCTAGACTCCTGGATGCATTAGTGTTACCCTGCCCCCTAGATTCCCGTTTATCAGCTGAAGAGCAAGGTAGCTGTTTCTCCCCTCTTGTCTTTTTTTCTTATTATTATTGCTGCTTCTCTTGTTCATCTCGACTGCTGGTGGATGGAGCAGAAGGTGAACAATTAGATCCGCTTTCACTTTTATCTTCTCGAGTATGCAATGGTCTTTGCTTTTACTTTTACTACTACTAATACCTTTTACGTGTGTTTTTGAGTGTGTTACTTTTTTTGTTTGTGATGTATATTTGTTTTTATCTCTATATAGTATTTGGCATGTGTCCGTCCTACTTTTTAATGGACATTTTGACCACATTCAGGCCATTTTTGCTTATTTTTCCGATTATTTTCGGCAATGTCTGACGGAACCCCAAACTTCAGACAATTCAGCGTCTTTTTATGCCGAGACCCAGGAAAATGTCTTCGAAAAAGAAAAACTTTTGTGGTCCCTCAAAATTGGAGTTGGAGGATTTTGGGGTAGGCCTGGAGGATGGTTTTCTGCTTCCAACGATGGCCATTTTGCGATGTCTCGAAAGAACGTAGACGTAGATAGACGCGTAGTTTTTCACGATGAATGCACTATCGAAATTTCGAAATACTATAGAGGCGCCGATAGGCGCCTGTGGTCCCTTGTGTTCTAATACTTTTGAGCATTTGGAAATGTTTCATAGACTTTCGTGGAGTAAAGGCTGGGCCAGAATGTATCTGTTCTTTTTTTTAATTCCCACTTTTTTCAGTCAACCTCCGATTTCACGGCAACCTCAAGTACCGCCTAGGGTCCGACACAGAGTTTTCATTGATCCGGATTTCATTGATCTGATCTGATAGCGGTATCAATGATAGTTTGGATCATTGATAGTCGGATCAGATCAGATCAATGGCAAAAAACCGGATCAATGAAAACTCTGGTCCGACACCTTTTCACCGGCAACCGGACAGTTGTCACTAATAGTGACAATCCGTAGTGACAATACGACATCTGTTTGCCCTTTTTAGCTTGACTTTCGAAAAATTTGGACAGTCTGGCCTCAAATATCTCAAGGATTTCGGTTTTACAGATCGTTTTTCCTAATAGAAACCTAATATTCTTCTCTAAAAAAGCAAACCCTCGATTAACGGCTCCTATTTAAAACGGCTCCTATTTCCTATTTAAAACAGGGGCCGATTATTTTTTTCTATTAGTATTTTTTTAGCAAGCTAATTTTTTAATTGAAAATCGACCGGCAAAATCGGGATCCTTGCAATTTTTTGCATTAGACTGGCGAATCAGAACTGGTTAAATTTTTAGAAATCCAGCTAAAAAGTGTCGAACTTTTAGCCGTTAACTGTTGACTGCCAAATCTCGGTAGCAAATATATTTTTTCAAATTCCACTTGCAAATTGAAATTTTTGAAAACACTCTGACTATTAGGGGTCTCAGAAAAAAAACCTTTTCGAATAAATCGCCCAAAACTAATTTTCAAAGTAAATATCCGAAAATTGGCCATGTTTGTTGTGTTGCATACTACAAGGAGCTGTTTCCGTGTAAAACAGAACCAAAATACCTTTGGCTATTCCCTCCTCAGCCGGCAAGCAAATTAAAATATTCCAGTGGTGCTCCATAATGCACACTCCCCTGCCCAGAAGCAGTAGTAATGAGCTTTTACTTCTCTCTCCTGCCGCTTTCTCCAGCTAATTTATTTTTCATTAAAACCTGACTGGCACTACGAGCAGAAGACCTGGAGCAATAGCTGGCCGGCCAACCACCTATTCCCATCCCCACTCTACTTTTGCCGGTGCCTTCTTCCTGCATTCTAATCAATCTTGTCTAGTAGGTCCACCTATCTACCTATCTACCGGGTGGCCAAAGAAATTCCCAGCATTTCGAATGCTCATAACTTTTGGTAGACGTCGACAAACGGTTTTCGACAATAGTCCTAAAAAAATATACATTTTGTTTGGTATATAATGTCAAAAACACGATTTTCGCTTGGTCCCCCGGCAATAGTCCTGAAAAAATATACATTTTGTTTGGTATATAATGTCAAAAACACGATTTTCGCTTGGTCCCCCGGCAATAGTCCTAGAAAAATATACATTTTGTTTGGTATATAATGTCAAAAACACGATTTTCGCTTGGTCCCCCGGCAATAGTCCTGAAAAATATACATTTTGTTTGGTATATAATGTCAAAAACACGATTTTCGCTTGGTCCCCCGGCAATAGTCCTAGAAAAAATATACATTTTGTTTGGTATATAATGTCAAAAACACGATTTTCGCTTGGTCCCCGGCAATAGTCCTGAAAAATATACATTTTGTTTGGTATATAATGTCAAAAACACGATTTTCGCTTGGTCCCCCGGCAATAGTCCTGAAAATATACATTTTGTTTGGTATATAATGTCAAAACACGATTTTCGCTTGGTCCCCGGCAATAGTCCTGCAAAAATATACATTTTGTTTGGTATATAATGTCAAAAACACGATTTTCGCTTGGTCCCCCGGCAATAGTCCTGAAAAAATATACATTTTGTTTGGTATATAATGTCAAAAACACGATTTTCGCTTGGTCCCCCGGCAATAGTCCTAGAAAAATATACATTTTGTTTGGTATATAATGTCAAAAACACGATTTTCGCTTGGTCCCCGGCAATAGTCCTGAAAAATATACATTTTGTTTGGTATATAATGTCAAAAACACGATTTTCGCTTGGTCCCCGGCAATAGTCCTGAAAAATATACATTTTGTTTGGTATATAATGTCAAAAACACGATTTTCGCTTGGTCCCCGGCAATAGTCCTGAAAAATATACATTTTGTTTGGTATATAATGTCAAAAACACGATTTTCGCTTGGTCCCCGGCAATAGTCCTGAAAAATATACATTTTGTTTGGTATATAATGTCAAAACACGATTTTCGCTTGGTCCCCGGCAATAGTCCTAGAAAAATATACATTTTGTTTGGTATATAATGTCAAAAACACGATTTTCGCTTGGTCCCCGGCAATAGTCCTGAAAAATATACATTTTGTTTGGTATATAATGTCAAAAACACGATTTTCGCTTGGTCCCCGGCAATAGTCCTGAAAAATATACATTTTGTTTGGTATATAATGTCAAAAACACGATTTTCGCTTGGTCCCCGGCAATAGTCCTAGAAAAATATACATTTTGTTTGGTATATAATGTCAAAAACACGATTTTCGCTTGGTCCCCCGGCAATAGTCCTAGAAAAATATACATTTTGTTTGGTATATAATGTCAAAAACACGATTTTCGCTTGGTCCCCGGCAATAGTCCTGAAAAATATACATTTTGTTTGGTATATAATGTCAAAAACGATTTTCGCTTGGTCCCCGGCAATAGTCCTGAAAAATATACATTTTGTTTGGTATATAATGTCAAAAACACGATTTTCGCTTGGTCCCCCGGCAATAGTCCTGAAAAAATATACATTTTGTTTGGTATATAATGTCAAAAACACGATTTTCGCTTGGTCCCCCGGCAATAGTCCTGAAAAAATATACATTTTGTTTGGTATATAATGTCAAAAACACGATTTTTGCTTGGTCCCCCCTATGGTTTAGGCCTTGCCCATCCAGAGGGCACCCACAGATCAGGACCCAAACCACAGGAGGAAAAAATCGTGTTTTTGACATTGTATACCAAACAAAATGCATATTTTTTCTAGGACTATTGCCGAAAACCGTTTGTCGACGTCTACCAAAAGTTATGAGCATTTGAAATGCTGGGAATTTCTTTGCCCACCCGGTACCTATTACCTCTACTTTTTTTAGTCTGGCCTAAAAATATATCTTTTTGTTCAGCTGAAAAAAATCCTTTTTTTTGATTACCGTAAATGCTCTAATAAATGGAGGTTTTTGCGGACCACTCTTTAGCTACTTGCCACAATTTGTAGCCAGTGAGACTAGAAACAAAATCGCCAGTTAGTTGCCTGAGGCAAGTCTGCAAAGCCAACGCAATGCCACTTTAGCCACTTTTTAAAGCGTGCGCAACAAAAATATTTTGAATCAGCGTATTACCTCAAGTTCGAGGTCCTGCAACTTTTACTAGCAGCAGATTGTAGTTTCATTTTGATTTATTGGTTCAGAAGGAGTTGTTATTTATTGGGTGCAACCATTTGCTAGAAATAGCACATACCAAAACGTGATTACCATTTTACACCCATTTGAAAGGTGGTTTATAACTTCACATAAACTACAGTAACTTTCAGCTCCCCCAAGCAACCGCACCTGGCCATCCAGCCAACCAACAAACTCCTCCCCCCTTTCAAAACGAATAAAAAGCCAAATACACACACACATACACCCACAGCACCTGTCCTTCCCCTGCTCCCTCAACCAATGAAATAAAATAAAATGATTGGTTAGTTAGTGAGCCAGGCAGTCCAAAACGACAGAAAAAAGACTTGAATGCCTCTTTGCTTGACACCTCCTTCCCCCCAACTGCATTAATCTAATAATACAGCTCTCCTGCCCGGCCACAATTAATAACAATAATAGGAAAAGGCGCAGCCAGTGCTACTAGGTAGCAGCCAGAAAAGGCCCTTATTCCCAGAAATAAGATGCCTCGGTGGCTTAGTGGTCCAAGATCTGAGAAATGGTCGTGGGTTCGAATCTCACTTGAAGCACGAGTTTTTAATAAGAGTTTTTCTCACTCCTGACACTTTTTTCCAGATAGAAAGTATGTCATCTTGAAAATATATTTTAAAAATATTTTTATTCTTCACATTTTGCCGGCAGTAGCCCCACTCAAGCGCAATATGCACACCCAGTCAGTTTGCCTTCGTGCCGCAATCTGATTTGTTTTTAAACTGCTTTTAAAATCAAAATCGTGTTTCTCATCAAATTTTACCCATAGAAGATACAAAAATACGAAAAATAAAGATGTTGCGCCCAAGCGGATTTGAACCTGACTTCCAAAAACCACAAAATCAACGCTATACCACTAAGCCATGAAGTGTACAGTCCCTGTTCAGGAATTGTTACCCATATTGCAGACCGTGCTTATTGTTGTGTAATTGATATCAAATGAAAACTTCACAAGTCTTATAGTGTAAACTTATGGTTATCTCTAAAGTTAGTTACAGGTTCGATTCTCATTAAGAGCATATCCCTTTTTCTAAAACCTATTCCTTCAGCAATAGGCAGTGTGGGCACGCCCCACCTCCTTCACCTAGCCATCAGTCGCGCACAAGGGTGCCTCCCTCCACCTATCCAAGGCATTAGTGGCTGTTTAGGAGGTGGCTGTTTGGCCAGAGGCAGCTGCTGCTGCGTTGGCAGTCAGCTCACGGTTGTTCTTGCTCCTACCTAGCTGCCCATTTATTTGGCTTGCTTGCTCCTCATCATCTTCTTCTTTTCCCCTTGCTCGGATTTATTATTGCCACCGGCTGCCTCCTTTTTACTAGATGCCTTTGCCCACCTCCTGCTTTTTTAATTTTTTTCTTTATAACTAACTCATTATTAGTGCCTGCCTGCTTTTCCCCAAATCTTTCGGTAGGCACTAACTGGCCTGCTAAAATAATTTACCGGATTTGCTAGGCTATTAGAATAGTTGATATTTGAGAAGATGCAGATTTTTGTGAATGAATTGTTAGCTAATGCAAAGGTGGATGGATGGTTTGTTAAGAGACATTATTGCGCAATTTTAGGACTTTAGAATTGATGTTTGTGATTGTATTGGTAGTAGAGGTTCTAGCTTTAATTGTGGGAATTGGATTAGCTTTCAGATTATTTGTAAGAGTAGATTTTATGGTTGCTCTAAATTTTTCTGATTAAAAAGTCAATCAATTGTTTGATTTTTATTTATTTATTTATTTGTTTGTGAATAAATATTGTGAGCAGAAACATTTTCATGTTTGATTTCCAGTGGGTTGAGACAAAATTGAACATCAGCAATTTTTATTTTAAATTGACAAAAAATGCTAAAATTTATATAAAGGTTGCGTAATTATAAAAAATATTTAGTTTAAAAAAAACAGGACGCGGTAAGAAATTTGCCTGCTTAAAGCTACAGCTTTTTTATTTATCGATTTCGAAATTATGTTTTCACAGATCACCTTCATTTGAGCCCAAATTTATTTTCTACATAATGTCAAATAAAATTCTGCCCTGTTCCCTCTGTGATTTGACTTGCAACCATCTTAACCTCCAGGCAAATGGAGGGTCCAAGCCACAGGGGAAAGCAAGCAAAATATATATGCTCTGTAAAATCAGGATTTCCACATCGATTCAGAAAAAAATTGTGACTTTTTGAAAGGAGACAATTTTTGTGCAGCAACCTATATAAACTTCTTTTGTTGAAAAATCAAAGTCTTACTATTTAGACATATTAAAAAACACAATTTGCTAGGCATGCTAGGAATCATTTTCATTTTGAAAAGTTTCAACCGTGTATAAATTAGCTGTCATATATGTTGCTCTAATCACTATTCATTTCCAGGCTTCTAGCACAATGCTGATGATGGGCTTAAACGATAATGCTTCTGCTGGCGAGAAATTCGAGGACTCTAAGCAACCTAGTCTGAACATTGCAGCTCTTCTCAACTTCCATGAACAGCGTACACCTAGCAGTGAAAGTATGGACAATTCCTTCAACAGTTCTGTCAACGAGCGGAAGTTCAAGTGTGTATCCTGTCCAAAAGCCTTCAAGTTCAAACATCATCTCAAAGAGCACATTCGAATACATTCTGGGGAAAAACCATTTGAGGTTGGTGAACTTTTTTGCTCATATCTGTGTGTGAATCACAGTCAAAGGTGGGGAGTTAGGGAAAAAGTTTTTGCTTTCTTTGTGCTGCTGCCATTCCAAATTTTGTATGTCTACTACTTTTGTTACCAATTTCTGCTGTATCAGCTTACAGTTTATGGCAGGCAGATTGTTGGGAGCGATAATAAATAGCACGGCCATACAGCCCTTGGTTCTTTCAAAGAGCTAGAAAAGGGAAAGAGAAGTTTAGATTTGTGAATTAGCTTCATCTGGGGAAAGAGACGGTGTTTCCCAAATAATAAACAACACTTTTTCTAGGTGGGCAATAGGAAAAATAGTGTTGTGCTTAGTCTGCTTTCAAACCTTCTGCTCATCTAAAATTGGCTTTCAAAACAAAATTGGATAAACACTGACCAGTGTCTTTGGGGGAGATGTCAGTGGGGGTGAAAAATATTTGTAATCCAAATGGCTTACCTTTTTGTTGTGCCAAATAGGGTAGTATGGCTCAACTCAGTTCTCGGTACCGGGTTTTTCTTGACTAAGTGTATGGACAAGTTGATTTGCCTTCGAAAACACGGGTGAAGTCGAACCTCCGACATAGTGGCCCTACTTTAAGTTCGAACCCCTAGCCAGCTCTGACACCTTTTTCACAAATTAAAAAAGGACAAAACGAAAAAATGCCCCCTTTTTGTAGAAAAGTGCCACCTTTTGTGAGAATTTTTCCTGTTTGTGTTCAAATTTATGGTTTAGATGATGCGTAACTGGTTATTAATGTCGAGTTATGTTCTTGGACATATAATGTGTGTGGATATAAAGCAGGAAAAATTCCCACAAAAGGTGGCACCTTTTTTAAGAAAAGGGGGCACTTTTTCACAAAAGGGGGCACTTTTTCGTCAAAAGAGGCATATTTCCGTATCGTCTATTAAAAAAAAAGTGCCAATATATCAGGAAACGCTGATCTGTGCAGATCTGTCTGTAAAATGTTGTCATCCAAACCGGTCAGGTACGCACCCCCAGTTCCACATTATAGAAAAGCTTAGGCAAAAAGAGATTTATGTTATTCTTCTTGGCTATTGTAGAAATCGAGTCTCGCCAGACTTTCTAGCAGTCCTATTTCTTTGGGGTAGCAGGACATTCTGCTCATTCAATATTTTGGCTGTATTCAATTGATGTGTAAGCTCTTTGCCCTCCTGCCAATTCTTCTTCTTTTCTTCTTTCCACCAAAACACATATATATCAATAGTTGTACGGTGTGTGTTTGCCTGCCATAGGCAACCATAGAGGTTAGAGCAGAAGAAAGTATGCAAGAGGGGGGAAAAGGTGAAGGCAGAAGGAGATTTGCAAGATTAGTTAGGAATTGTTTTCCTGCTTCTTATTGCGTGCCCTTTCTTTTGTTTCACTTTCTCTTCTTCTTTTGCCCATCCTAGCCATATGGACATCTCATTCTATTTTCTTCTTTTAGATGGATTGTTTCTCTCTTCTGTGCGAATCAAGCGGATTGGCTATTTAAATTCTATCCGCTATGGGCTTTCAAGTCTTTCTCTGCGCTATCCATATTTATCTCTGATGGTCAGGTGTCTCGGAAACTTTCGGATTCGGAAACTTTTTCAAGGGCTTCCACGGCTTGTTCGATAACCAACATAAAATTTTTGTATTTTCGGCTTCACTTCGTCTGTTTCATGTTGATTAGTTGTCATTTGATTTTATGATTAAAGTTGTTTCTTTCTCCTTTGTTCACTCTCCTCGTATTTTTGTTGCCCTGTCGACTAAGTGCCACCATTTCCGTCCTGAAAATACTTCTCTTTAGAAAACAAGAGCAGGAGAGCTCGTAATTGCTTGCCAAGGAGTCGTGTCCGGTCACATAATCACCTCCACAATGGCCCTCTGAAGAAACGGAGAAAGGACTATTGTCTAATAATGGACTATCAGATAATATTCTCCCACACACAACCACAATAGCCGTTTGTGCCTATTTGTTTATAAATTATAAGAGTCTTAATCTCATTTTATTTCCCTTCTACTTCATCCTCCTGTGCACACACACCCACAAATTAGTAATTGTACAGACACATCTTCTCCTCTTTCCACCGGAGCGAAATTTGATAGTAGGCATCAAATTTGTTAGTAGGCTTACAGGGATTGTTTATACCTAGCAGATGAGTATATCCAAATATTATCCAACATACACACATGTTTGTTATACTGTAATAAGCATGTCTAGTGGTTGAAAAGGTGAATTTAGTTTAGGCAGCTCAATGCGCAAAGTAAAAATAGGTCTAGAAGTAGTTCACAATTTTTTAATATCACCTGAGGAGCTCACTTTTAAGGCCTGTAATATTCTTTGCGCTCGAATAAAGTATTTCTTCTACTTCCTCCGTAGTGTCCCGCAGGCATAATGGCCAACTCTTTATGGTAAATGGTAAAATTTTATTCACATGGTTGGCCACATGGAGATTTTTTGTAACGTATAAAGTGGTCTACCTTCATACAGTCGAACCTCCGATATAGTGGCACCTCCTTAAGTTTGACCCTCAGCTGTTCGACTTCCAGCTCAGTCCAATCCGAAAGGTAGATAATTTTTTGATTTTACCGATAGTTTCTGGAAATTATCATATTTTTGCCATTCAAACCCACGGTTCCCGGTCTTTTAAATATATGGATCAAAATGCAAAATGCACTTTACTGTGGCCAAGAGTTAAGTTCTAACAACAATTGTTCACCTTTTGGAAGACATTTACTGTGCTATCCTTTGCCTACAGTACTCCTGACAAGGGGCTCTTCAGCAGTGAGTTGCCATGAGCAACCCTTATTGCTCAGCCAATAAGGTGGTTTTGTTTGTCCCCTTCTCTTTTTCAAGCAAGTAGCATTCCATAGGAATCTTATAAATAAATTATTCAAAGGCTGAATGAAACAAAAAAACAGGTTGGAGGCTCATTTGCCACCCCTGCAGTAGCAGTCATCGCTCAAATAACCCTAGTACTAACGAGCTAAGGGAGTATGCATGTGTGTGGGTAGAAGGCATTAGTGCTCCTGCCTTTTGCCTCCTCCTCCAACTCCACACACACCGCTGGGCCCCCAATCATCTGGTTGAGAGTAGTAGCAAATAGGCGAGAGGAGTGCCCGCACTAAAGAGGTTGCTCGTTAATCAAAAGAAGCTTGCGCGGAGACTGCCTCCAGCTACCAACAACTACTCTCTATCTAATTAGAGACTGGCCTATTTGGCAGCGGTGTGCCTGTTGGCCAGAAGGGGTAAACAAAAGCTACTCTTTCATTACCAAGGGTAGGGGTTGGCCCCACCTTTGCTCATCTCCTAATCCAATTTGAATTTGGTGAGCCGGCGCCATATATCTATCCTCCTGTGCATCTGTTTCCTCGTTTTCTTTCCATTCTTTTTGCACCCCCCTAATAATCCAATTTATTTGGTGTCGACAGTATGGGCATAGCGGGTGGTATTCCGTCCTGACCAGTAAAAGCTCTTGAAGCTCAGTGTTTAGACTCTCAACTATAAAGTCGGGTGGAACTATTTTAAATAAGTTACGTGGCACCAGAGAAAATGTACGTTAAAGCGGCATTTCCATCGCCAATATGAAATTTTTCAGTTTAAAAAAGCGAGTGCCAGGGGAATTCGATAACTAATTTTTTTTAAATTCAAATTCGTTAAGCACCAAACTAAGAGAACAAGTAACGAAAAGGACGCAAATCACCAACGCCCTCGGCAGCTCAGTGGTAGAGTAGCGGAGGCGGGTGAAAGTTGGTCGCAAGTTCGGTTCCTTTTCGCTGCTCAACATATTGCAGTTTTATTTTTTTTTTGAATTCATCTAATACCTGCCTTATTAAAGGACCATGCAACTTGATAAGCTCAGCAATCTGCGAAATTTGAATTCGCGCTGGACCATCATAATTTGGTCAATAATGTTTCCGAATTATTTTTTGTTTGCATTTAAAAGTTCAAGATTTTGAACCATCCACTAGTCGAGCCCAACGTTGCTTGACATTGCCAGATCGGACCAGTTAGGCTACTTCCATTGCTCTACAGTTATCTAAAGCGAGAAACTCTTCTATATTGACCAATAAGTAAGATTCAAAATTTAAATGCACACAAAAAATAATTCAAAAAAAAATTATTGACCAAATTATGGTGGTCCCGCGCGAATTCATATTTCACAAATTGCTGTGCTTATCAAGTTTCATGGTCCTTTAAATATTTTTAAAAAATATTCTCATTAGCGATGGGCGTGCCCCTTTACATCGGGGCATTGATCACCCCCTTCTTCTCATAACTTTTTATGTAACCTATTGTCAATCGTTTTTTTTCTTCTTTGCACCTCTAGAATAATTTAATTAATTTAGTGTCGACACTGCTTGAAAAGGTTCAGCCATTCTGGCAGCTATTCCTCGCACATGAGCAGTCGCAAGTGCGTTCCTGTGGTTCACCAACCACAATCCCCTCAACTGAACAGCACTCCAGTCAATTGCGCCCCCACAATGTTGGACCAACTGGCTTTCTACAAGGCATTGGCGCAGAACTACAATTCCTCTCCATGCCCCCCAACCAACACCTATGCTTCCCTGCTCCAAGCAGCAGCTTTGGCGGCCGCTTCCGCCGTGGCCAAACAGTCCTCCTGCCCATCCCAGCCAAGCGGCATCAAAGAGGAGTTGAAAGAGGAGCAAAAGGAAGCGTCTTTTGTGGATTCTATAAAGCAGCAACAGCAATTGCACAACTTTAACCCATTGTTCCAAGCCTATTCCTCCGCCAATCAATTGTTTGGGGCCAGCAGTCCAGCTAGTCAATTGCGTGCAATGTTGCTCCAACAGCAACTCTTTCAGGTTGCATTTTCGTGAAAATATAGATTTTTTAGCTTAATTGCTCGATTCACTAGGAATCACAAATCTTTTTTTAACAAAAAAGTCATTGTTATTTTTCTGAATCCAAATTCGTTGAGATCCGGTCAAAATTATTGTCAGTCGCTGAGAAATTATTATTTTGGAAGAGGCCCCTCAGAAAATTCTCACCACTTACCAATTTTTCAGCTTATAACACGCCTAGAAAAAGAATTTTTTAAGACACTGAGAATCGCGGGTTCGAGAGAAAAAGCAAAATAGGGCAGAAACATGGCTCACCTTCCTGCCCAAGGCAAAAAAGTGAACTCAACTTCGGGGCCTGTTTTGTCCAAAGAGTATGTTCTTTCTAATCCGGAACGGATGAGTTACTTTTTATACTTTTTCGACCCGCCATTCTTGTTCAGTCTCAGAAATTTCAGAAAATGAAAATAAGTTTGCTATGATCTCAAGGGATTTTGGATTCAGTAAGTCATTTTACCGTGGAGAGTGTTTTCAGAAAATCAATTTTTGATCAAAATTAGTAAAAAAATCTCTGACAGTTCACCGTTTGCAATAAAAAAGCTGACATTTGATTTGTGTTTAGGCAACTGTGAACTCCTCTCAAAAGTTAGATCTAGTCAAAAAAGAAGAAGAACCATTGGAGGACTGTAAACAAGAAAATGCTGACGAGATCGAGCAGATGGAAAGCACAGATCTGGAGTCCACCATTAGCACACCACCCATCAGAGGCAATTCCGAAGAACCCATGGAGACTACTGATGAAGATGGCATAAGATTGAATGGATCTGATTGGAAGCCTATGAGGTCACGCTCTTTTCTGACCGATGTGCAGGTGGGAATCCTCGGCGAGCAGTTCAAACGCAATCGCTTCCCTTCCAAATATGAGCTGTCTGCACTGGCGGAGCAGATCTGTGTCAATAAGAGGGTTGTTCAGGTGAGACTTTTTGGCAAAAGTTTTATACCGAAATAGAGGCAACTCAACTACAGTCAACCCTCGATATAATCCATGTCATATAGTTAACTCCATTTTTCAAAATGTGGTCCAGCACCCATAAAATCCCATTCCCCTAGGGTCGGACGATATTTTTACCTAGATTTTTAAGGACTTCAGGGCAACTTGATTCATCAGTATAGTCCGAAATATTGCAAGGATTCCGATTTTTCCGATCGTTTTTGCAAAATTTCACAATTTTGACATGGAGACCCACAGACTTCTATAAAAGCCAACCCTTTTTTGAAAATAAGATGGGCTTATTTCGAGTACACCAACCTTTATAGCAAAATTATGAAATTTTATAAAATCGGGATCCTTGTAATATTTTGGGCCAGATTGACGAATCACATTTTGCGAGATATTTGGAAAATATAGGTAAAAAAATCGTCGGACCCTAGGCGGAGACGAACTTTTGCATGCGGACTAGTATCGAGGGCTTACGGTGTCTGTAAAAAAAGCTGAAAAATTTCTGTATATTTGTTAATTTTCATTTGTTCTAGGTGTGGTTCCAAAATGCAAGAGGTTTGTGTTTTTGCGCCTTACATCACTCCATTAATTTCGTTTCAATTTAGCCAAACACAAGCGTGCTGCAGCAGCTAGTAGTCGTCTGACCGCCATTTCCGACCGTCTGAGCAGGAATGCTTGGAAGAATATGAATCAGAGTCCAGCAGTCTCAACCATCAAAACAGAAGAAGTGAATGAGTGCACGCCTGAGATGACTTGTTTGCTCAATACCTCACCCAGATCTGAGCCAATCACTTTCAATGGAAGTCAGGAAGGGAGCAAACAAAGCAATACACACCACCAACATGCAATAAAGGTAGAAGATATACTGTAATCTTTGTTGTAAATAGCCCCTTTCATTATTACTAGGGTTGTCGACTCGAATATTCGATTTCGAATATTATTCAAAAAAATTCGACTTTTACCCCATAACCGCCCCCCCAATTAGACCTTCTAAAAATCGTTGTAACTACCCTTTGGAACAACCAGTTTAGGCTTAGCCCTTAGGCTTAGGGGTAGGCCAGCGTATGGAAGTTGTGACTAATAAGTGTTTTACGCACTTTTTCTGGGGTCTGCAACATATATTTGGGTGCTCTTTACTTAGGCTTAGGGGTAGGCCAGCGTATGGAAGTTGTGACTAATAAGTGTTTTACGCACTTTTTCTGGGGTCTGCAACATATATTTGGGTGCTCTTTACTTAAGTTTTAGAAGGCATAAGTTTTGGGGGGGAGGGTATTCTATACTAGGGTCTAAAAATGCAATAGTCTATAAAACATATATTTTTGTTATTCAAATGCGGAGTTTGCATTGCAATCTGAAAAGGTGTTGGAAGCACCCAAAAGCACACATTTCTGGCTTTTTGTTGGTTATCTTTTTCTGCCACTCTACCGAGCGGCAGGGGGGAAAAAGCAAAAGCTAGTGATCAGATAAAACTATTGTATATTTAGCCTGCACACCCAAAACAAAGCAGCCTACACACATAAACTTGCAAATACTTGCAAAATCAAAATTTTTAAACCGGATTCAGGTCCAGAATGATTCATTTACTTGACAAATTGTTCTTTTAAGTAGAAAATCACTGTCAAATATATAATTCCCTTCAAGACAACAATCATTCAAACATTGAATTTTTTCAAAAAATTTCAAGTTTAAATGTTTGTTGTCTTGAAGGGAATTCGAAAATTGTTAGTGACCTCGGAATTCAAAGAGCAGTTAATTAAGTAAATCAACCATGCTGAACTTGAATCCGGTGTCAGAATTTTGATTTCGCAAGTATTTTGACTTTTTGCTTGAACATCTAGACAAAGAAATTGTTTGACTATGATTTTTTTTGCTGGACTTCTCAAAATATAGTTGACAATCATGGCTTGAGTGGTCAAACCTAATGATTTTTTACAATACCTCCATAAGAATAACCTCTTAAAAATCACTAAACCATAAAATCATTCATGAAAACATTCTCCAATTTCATGTAGATCAATCATTCTGCAGTCTAATAAGCAAAATTGTAAGCCAAAAATGATTTATGTGGTCATTGTAACCTTTATTATTAGCAAGCAGGCATTGTTCCGCTTAATTACTCAAGAGCTGTCAAAAATAAGTGGTGTTTTATTGTTGGTGTGTGGAGGGGAGTCCCCACCAAGTAGTGTCCCCCACACACCTGGCTGTCTGCCAAAGGGTCAACAATGTCCCCCACCCTTAACTGTTTCCCCCACTCCAATTTGCATACTCAATTGAGCACAAGGGAGAAAATAGGTGACTAGGTTGAGGAAACAAAAATTTTGTCGATTACGAAAAGCAATACTCTAAATCTCAATTTCAGCCGGAATCGAAAGAAACTTGTAATGGTGCTGACAAAGAAGGTGTAGATGGCCCTCTGGATCTGTCCATCCGATCAGCTAGTGCGGTCAGTGAGAGTACAGAGCCCCAGAACCACGAACAATTCTGGTCCACTTCCAATTTTATTGGTAGGCTTTGGTGATTAGTGATCATAGACAGTTTAGTAGAAGCTCGGAATAAAATTTACATTAAAATTATAAGCTCGATTTTTTTTTGAATTTACCAAGACAGAATCCTGTGCAGGAAATACCGTATTTATTCTAATAGAAGGCCAGTCTCTATTAGAAGGCCAGCCTCCAATACGAGGTCTCCCCCCGCTCGAAGTGGCTCCAAAATAGATAATATCGAGAAATTTTGCTGCATATAGGTATTATATTATATTTTGTATCCAAATAGTTGTTTGTTTTGTCGTGAATGCATTGACCACGATGCATGTGTGCATTTATTGTGGAATTGATTAGTCGTGCTATATTTGGAAGGCGGCTGTAATGCTTTTGGTCGCTCATTATTTAGTTGGTAGTTGATGTAGAATTATGCGTCTTTCCTTTTAGTTGTAAAAGAATTATTGTCAGCTCAAGTGTCGAAAAATATGACGGCAACCCGAGCGGTGGAAGTTCAAATCTCAGCGTAAGCGGTGGAAAATCTGATAGCAACCCGAGCGGTAGACAGTCTGATTGCGACTCTGTGTCAGAGGTTGAGAGCCAAGTGTCAAAGTCATCTCGAAAGTGGAAAGCCCATTCGATCAAGGCAAAGCTTGAAGTTGTCGACTACGCTGAAAAATATTCGAAGAATGCAGCTAGCAAACATTTCGGCATTTGGCGCACATCTGTTCGCAAATGGGTTGATCAGGAGAAGCAGCTTCGTGAAAAAAGAAAGCTAGTCTTTATTAGAAGGCCAGCCTCCAATACGACGCCACCCTCTGAGGGTGGTTAAAAAATAGAAGGCCATGGTCTTCTATTAGAATAAATACGGTAAAGGCAAAATTAGACCGGAACGAAGTAGAACTAAAAAAGAATCCCCAGCTAATTCGCAGAATTGAATTTCTGGTCTGCTTATGCAAGTCAAGTCGAATCAAATGGACAAGTCAATAACTGGAACTAGGATTTTGGAAAATAGGTACACTGAACCCAGGGACGGCAATTTCGGTCCAAGTCGATTAAGAAATAGTCTTGTCCCATTTTTAGTGTTATCTAAAATTTAAGGCAATAGGGCGTTTGATCATTATTGTGTAATGCGGGAATTCAAATTTTTTTCAAAATTTTCTTTTTTTTTTTGAATTTACGCCAGCGCCCGATGCCTTGAGCTCGACCAAACACACTTTTCGGTCGAGCTCAATTATGTACCCCAAACTGCAACAGTTTCAAAAAGTTTGAATTTCCTTAAGAGACAAAAACGACGAAACATCTGCGAACAAAAATTTGAATATTGATAATAATCAATTTTCAGGATTCGTGAACAGAGAATGTGAAAACATCAAAGAAGTTATGCAAAAGGCTGCAGGCATGGACAACTGCTCAGCTGCCAATCGTCTCTCCCCCAACGGCACTGAGCTGACTGCCAGCGAGTCCGTGATTAGTGACAGTGGAATTGAAGCCGGGAGCACCCAGTCGGAGAGCTCCAGCATCTGGCCATCCCCCTCCAACTTCCTTTCTCAGTACTCTATGCTGGGGGCCAATGGTTTGGTGGACCTGCAACGTGTTTTGGAGGTCTGTTTGAGTCTTTTCCGATATTTTAAATTCACTATTTTTACTTTTTAGCATTCCGAAGCACCCACCAGCCCATCCGGCAAGAAGTTCCGCAACAACTGGCGGGCTCACAAAACCGAGGATGATGGATTGTACAGTTGTGACCAGTGCGACAAAACTTTCGGCAAGCAAAGCTCTTTGGCTCGGCACAAATATGAACACTCAGGTTGGCATTTGAAAAATTGCCAGATATGAAAAAGTTGCCAAAATTTATCGGTTTTTTCTCACAATCTTGCAGTTTTGCCAGACTCGCACCTACTCTTGACAAAAAGGGTGTGCGTCTATTGAGAGGCGTGTGTCTTAATAGCCAAAATTTCAGAATTTTCGAAAAAACGAGCGGTATATTCGCAACCCTTACAGCTTTGAGTAGACTGACCAAAGACAACTGGCAAACAATTTAAAAAATAGAGTTAAAAAAGTGGGAGAAATCTTGGGAGTGGGAGTAATCTCCATTATAGCTGAAAACAGGAAAAAAGAAAAACCTAAAATTTTTTGTTAAAAAAAAGAAAAGTTTTATATTAAATTTTATTTTTGGCAGTTTTTAGCAAGCTTAAAAACTTAGCTTTTTCACGATTTATCGCTCTTTACTGAATGATTTGAGGAATGTAGAGGTTCAAGGGGTTTCAATGATATAAAACTGTTATTTGTTCAGACTCCTAAAGCTCTACCATACTAAAATCATTCAGTAAAGTTTGATAGCTCGTCAGAAAGCTGATACAGTCAAACCACGATATAACGTACTTCCTGGGTCGGTCCCTTCAGTAATAAACTCCGTCAAATTAACCCTCGATATAAGGTACCCCCTGGGTCGGTCCCTTCAATAATAAACCCCGACCAGGGCTCGGATCGGCACTATTCGCCTTTAGGTAAACCCCCCAAATTTGCCTTGGTCCCCCCTTGGGTGTTTTTTCAATTTTTTTTATTACTTTTTACTTTTATTGCTTTCATGTTTTTGTTTCATTGACCTGAAAAAAGAGGGACCAAGGGAAAAAATTTTGAAAAAAAACCAAAGGGGGGACCAGGGGGGTACTTAAAGGTGAATAGTGCCCTCGGATCTGTCCTTATTAATAAGATTTGTCCTTATTTTGATGCTCCAAATCTCAATATTTGTTAGAATTTCACGTCAAAATCTTATTTTTTGGCTCCAAAAGAACAATAAGCACTGGATAAAACAAAAATAAAGCTAAAATGCCCAAAAAAAGTCCCTATATTGAGCAAATGTCCTTATTTCAAAAAATTTGAGATCCGAGCCCTGTTTTAGACCATAAATCCTCTTATAAAAACCGCAAGGTCAGCATACTTATCTTTCGTTGTTTTTTTTCGGAATGAATTAAACGCCGGCTTTCTGGTTTGCTCTAATTATTAGGAAAAAAAGAAGCAGCTTATCCCAGACTTCCACTCTCCCCAACACCTTTCTCCTTGTTGTTCCATTAGTGCGGGAAAGGGGGCAAAGAAAGGAGAAGGAGGATTATGCTAATAAATATTGTTTCCAATTTGAGCAAGCGCCATCTTTTGCTTAATTACAGGCCAACGCCCCTACAAATGCAATGAATGTGAGAAGGCTTTCAAACATAAGCATCACCTTACCGAGCACCACCGTCTTCACACTGGCGACAAACCTTTTCAAGTGAGTTTTTTTTTGTAAATCAGATGCTACCTCACAATTGAGGGGTCAGTAATTTCACAAAATAATTTCGGGCTTTGTAAAAAAAATAACAACGGTTAGATAGCAACTTGAAGTCAACCGTGGTAAAAAAAACTTCCATAGTGCTTTTCAAGAAATTTTACACTACCTAGTTAGGACAAAATGTTGAAGTATTGACATTTTGAATCGGTAAAAACTTCAGTCTAACGAGAAAACCGTTCGAGCTGTAAAATCGAATTCGGAAATTCTGTTTCGGCCAAAATGTTCAGCATAGTCGATTTGGTTATGCTAGCCGCGAGCATTTTTCCGGACAGAAACAAAATTTTGGAGTTTGGAGCCAAGGAAAAACCAAAAAAAACGCGAAAATCGAAAATCAACAGGGGGGACCAAGGCAAAATTTTCGCCTTTTTTGGTTTTTCCTTGGCCCTAAACTTCAAAATTTTGTTTCTGTTTGGAAAAATGCTCGCGGCCAGCATAACTAAATCGACTATGCTGAACATTTTGGCCGAAACAGAATTTCCGAATTCGATTTTACAGCTCGAATGGTTTCCTCGTGAGCTAAATCTTGGCAACCAAGACAGCTTTTGAAATTTTAGTTTCAGAATTTGGATTCCCGAAAATATTTGCTGCAAAAAAGAGAGCTTGAGTTTACAATCGCGACCTCGACCAAGGGCTGCAAGCCAGGGTCTCGGTTTCGTAGCTCTGCGATTTTTCAACATGTTCGCTCCTCTTAATTAATTTTGCACCTAACCAGCAACCTGTGCCATGATTATATAAAGCTCTACAACAACACACTTCCCGCAAGAATTGGCCAGAACCCCTTCCAAAGTGGCCCAAAGCCAGAAATGACTGGTTTTTTGGGGTTCATTAGAGGGGGGGGGGATCTTTTTGCGAAAAAGGAATTGAGCGGATCAGCATTGCAGTCCGTTCGACTCAATTGCTCAGTATTCCACACTTATCCTTTCTAAACCACTTTAAACTACGTCAAACTACACAATTCAGAGCGATTAATCCTATCTGACTGGAATTCTAGTTCGCTCAATCAATTTTTGATTTCAGTTTCACCCCCTAAATCCTAAAAAAACCATTTTTATTGGCTTTTGGCCACTCTGGAGTGGTATACTTAGCAATTCTTAAAGGGAGAGAGCTTCATGTGGGCATTGCCCAACTCCCTCTGAGTGCACTTTCTATAATTTTTTTTGTATTTTCTATACCAATTTGATATAAAATTATTCCAAGGGACTTGAGTATTTAGTATATATCTTAGTGTCCCAAGGCAAAAAGGTTGAATTTTGGTCCAAAAAGCGTTTCGCTGAAACGGGTCGACCACTACCGTATTTCTTCTAATTGCCGCACATGTGCGCTTATTTTTCAATCACCCGAAAATTGGAAATTTTCAAATTCGATCTAGAAATTTTTGGGTGCTCAACCAAGATCTGAAAAGTGGAATCGGTAGAGCTCGTGGGAGTTAAAAAAATGCATCAAACAGCTTAGCAAAATATTCACTCTGCTCCGAGATATAAGTCTTTAAAGTTAGGGGTGTGCGGTAATTAGAGACTGTGCGGCAATTAGAAGAAATACGGTATCTGAAAATATGTTCATTGATCTCAAATTATTCCGGTGTTCGCGTGGTTCGAAAATATTTGCGGGCTTCTTTTAGAAGATAATACGGTAGATCTTCACTTTTGCGGTTTTTTCTATTTTATTCAAAAGTGTTCGAAGAAGAAGAAGAAAACTGTAGGGATACTACTACTATCTTTTGCATGCGGGTCATTCATCTTTTGGTGGTGTGTCTTAATAATGATCCACGCCTTTCTATTCCCTCTTCTAATTTATGCAAACACTAAGAAGGAGGGCAGGAGACAACCGTAGCACAACAACGGTACAAGAGTGATGTGTGCTTTGTGCCATAAACAAGGGGCAATAAAATTAACGAGACTTCCAAGCAAGATATCCCAGCTAATCACCACATGTTTTATTCCTCTTAACTTCAACTCTTCAACCTTCATAATTTTCAAGACATTTTAAAAATTTAAAAGAGACAAAAATTGATTGGAAAAGTTGGTTACCCTCAATAAAAAAGTCTGATCTTATTGGATAGCCAGTATTCAAATCAAAAATAATACCGTTAAAAATTCCGACCCTAGCATAGAATAAATCCCCGCCTACTTATGCCTTCTAAAACTTAAGTAAAGAGCACCCAAATATATGTTGCAGACCCCAGAAAAAGTGCGTAAAACACTTATTAGTCACAACTTCCATACGCTGGCCTACCCCTAAGCCTAAGTAAAGAGCACCCAAATATATGTTGCAGACCCCAGAAAAAGTGCGTAAAACACTTATTAGTCACAACTTCCATACGCTGGCCTACCCCTAAGCCTAAGTAAAGAGCACCCAAATATGTTGCAGACCCAGAAAAGTAAAACACTTATTAGTCACAACTTCCATACGCTGGCCTACCCTAAGCCTAAGTAAAGAGCACCCAAATATATGTTGCAGACCCCAGAAAAAGTGCGTAAAACACTTATTAGTCACAACTTCCATACGCTGGCCTACCCCTAAGCCTAAGGGCTAAGCCTAAACTTGTTGTTCCAAAGGGTAGTTTCAACGATTTTTAGAAGGTCTGATTTCGGGGGTGGGGGGTATTCTGTACTAGCGCCGAAAATTCCAAATTTGGGACAAGAAGCATTTCAAAATTGCAAAAACTAAGACAGATTTGTTCCAAGGGATAAAAGTTCGATATTTCAGCTAATTTTCATTATTTTCGCTCTTCGAATCTCGATATATTCAAATTTTTTCTGTCTTGAATGGAACCAAAAAATATAATTTGGCAAAAATGTCACAAAGTTTAGTCAGCTTTGTAAAACTAGAGCTAAAAATAGTTACAAACTAATTTTATCACAAAGATTAATCCAATATTTTTCAGTGCAACAAATGTATGAAGCGATTCAGCCACAGTGGGAGCTATTCTCAGCACATGAACCAGTAACTTAAATAATTTCTAATGTATTCTATAGTAGTTATATAAAAATAGTGCATTTTAGTCGCTACTCCTACTGCAAGCCTTATCGCCAGCAACAACAACAGCAACAAATGCAGGAAGAACTAGAGCAAGGGCAACTGCTAATGCAGGAGGGATTACAACAAGAACATCACAAGCAAATTGAGCAGGAGCTTGAGATTCAGCAGGAGCAAGACCAACCACAAATCCAGCAATAAACATAACAAAATACGCATTCCAGCAGTGGATAAGTAAACACAATGTCCGTCGAACCTGATTCCAAGCATCTACCTTATCTTTTCTGTTCATTCATCAATTTTAATTTATTTTGTCTTTTATTTTTGCAAGTTTCATTCATTACGGCCAGTTTTATTTAACATAAGGGCTTCTTATTGGGTGGTGTGGTGGATAAATAATGGCAAGTTTAGTCGCAAAATCAGGGATGGTTTTGTGCCCAGAGGTTCCTAACGTCGTTTAAATCAATACTGGCAGTAAAAGTCAAAAACAAAACACGCTTCAAGTCGGAATCGAACTCCTGGCCAACTGACACATTCTTCAGCAGTTCTTCCACTGATCTACCGAGACCATCGATCCTCGCCCTTTATTTAATTTGTTATTCCTGGGAGGGCGCCTAACAAAATTTCGGCGCTAGTATAGAATACCCTCCCCCCAAATCAGACCTTCTAAAAATCGTTGTAACTACCCTTTGGAACAACAAGTTTAGGCTTAGCCCTTAGGCTTAGGGTAGGCCAGCGTATGGAAGTTGTGACTAATAAGTGTTTTACGCACTTTTTCTGGGGTCTGGAACATATATTTGGGTGCTCTTTACTTAGGCTTAGGGGTAGGCCAGCGTATGGAAGTTGTGACTAATAAGTGTTTTACGCACTTTTTCTGGGGTCTGCAACATATATTTGGGTGCTCTTTACTTAGGCTTAGGGGTAGGCCAGCGTATGGAAGTTGTGACTAATAAGTGTTTTACGCACTTTTTCTGGGGTCTGGAACATATATTTGGGTGCTCTTTACTTAAGTTTTAGAATGCATAAGTTTTGGGGGTATTCTATGCTAGGGTCAAAATTTCTTACACTATCTACTGCACCGTTCAGTCAGAAAAAGCCTTAAGCGGACCTGAATACCCTTTTTCATCAGCTTCTTTTGGTGCTATTGCTGTACATAGTAAAAAAATGTTTTGGTGCTGTGCAATTCTACTTGATCCTTTTTAATATATATTTAATGGCATAAAAATACTTGATCTCTTTTTACTTTATTTAACATCCATTGGCTTTCTTATTAACAAGGACTTACAAGGTCCGGTGCTTCTATTCCTACACTTTAGAGTATGTGTCAGTAAATGTTGCTAAATCCTTTTATTTTATCTTTGTTTCCAGTATTATTAGTAACTTTGCTTGCCAAATTGTATTTGTCCATTTGCTTGACGCATTTTTTAAAGTATTAGCGCAGGACAGAATTTCAATCTCCTTGTTTTTCAAAACTGTATTTCTAGTCCTTCAGCAGACTGTGTATTCCTGTGTGTGTGCATTATTATAAGTTGGAGTGTGCAACATTGCTTTCTTTTTTTATTAACGCAGACGAAACTCGGCTGTTGTTTTGTAGTTGTCATCGTTTTGTTGATATAAACTCTATTATTTGCAAATAAACTATTTCAAATAACAAACAACAAAATTTATCACTAATAAAATTATTCATTTTATTTTTAGAGCGGTCCAACATAAAGTAAATTTGTTGGAAAATGTATAGCGTATTCACTCTATTAACTCCCCATGGAAAGTTATATTTTGACCCTCCTTCGGAGGCATGGAGTTATTAGAGGGTGGCGAGTTATTTTTTTTTAACAAAATTGTCGTTTGAAATTTTTCAGTCTCAAAAGGAAAGAAAATCTTTTTTGTTGCGCTATTTTTCGTTGCGCCATTTTTTTGGTTTTTTTCTCGCTCTAATTTCTTCTGGACCCGAACAAAATACGATAATTAGTCATTAAATATTTAGACTACAGTCAACCCTCGTTAATCCGCCACCCCTAGGGACCGGCCTCAGGGTGGCGGATTAACGAGGGTGGCAGATTATCGAGGTGCGATTACCCTACCTTTACTTAACTTTAGCTTTTTAGGACCGGCCCTAGGGTGGCGGATTATCGAGGGTGGCGGATTAACGGGGTGGCGGATTAACGAGGGTTGACTGTATTAGGCTAAAGTCTAAATCCTCGAAAAATTAGTCCTACCAAATATAAGAGGATTAAGTCCACTTTTTTATTAGTAACTAAATATTAGGACTTTTGGTACCAAATATGTTTAGTCTAAAATTGGTTTTCAGATGAGCAATTCCGAAGAACTTCAGCTGCATGAAGACGAAGGCCGCCAAGTCAAAATATTGACTCTGCTTCGAGATACAGACCTTCAAAGTCACGAGGGGGGCTCTATTAGGTAGGGGGGCTCTATTAGAACATTTCCGGTAGTTGTCTAATTAGTATACTCCAAAGAAAAACATGCATTGGTCACACAAGGGATAAGTTTTGTATCGTGTTAAATTTGCAACTGTCCTTTTTCTTTTCCATTTTTTCCTTGAATAACAATCGCTGTAGCCGGCAAAAAGAATTTCACACATTTGAATGCAAATGGGGCATTTTTTCCGAAAACGTTAAACATTTTTTTTTTTAAATTTGTATTTGTTCATGTAATAAAATTATGGCTGTGGGTGAAAACACGCACCAAAATACTGATTTCTCACAGTAAATTTTGGATTTTCCGCAGTAAATTTGGTAATTTGTGCAATTTGGGTTTTTTATGCCTTTTGTCCACACTAATACCCTACAGTTATTCTAGAAAAGCATAGAAATACTTTATTTGCTTTTTACAGCATTTTTTTCAAAATGCCCCGAGGACCTGGAGCTATATGGACAAACAAGAAAATTTGCAAAATAAGATGTCGATCATTGGCTCTCCGAAAACGCAAACTGGGCTCACCATAATTCTTTCTATGTGTTAAAAAAATCTCGAGTTTATCCTGGCTTTCTTACTTGCAACTGTCCAGTCGGTAAAAAAGATGAATTGTGCAAGTACTCTCTACTTTTGATGGAAACAAAGCAAATGATCGATCCACTGTCACGACCACTAGAGCCACGCAGGAAAAGAGGACGAAAAAAGGACGAAAAAAGAAGGTTGGCCGAGTTTTAGAGCGCCTTTAGGAATGAAAATGTTGATTGCTGTTACTGCTGTTATTGTTGTTTCAAGATAAAGATGGTACTGTTTCGCATAGCAGAGTGAGAATCACTATTTGTTGCCATAAAGTGATCGAAATCCTACTCTGGACCAGTCCACACCAATCCAAACACTACTTAGAGGGTTATTTTTAGAGGTTTAGCGTAGTTTAAAGATGTTTGTAACAGTTCAGGATAGGATTCTGAGCACTCGAGAAAATTAGAATAGAATTTCGATGCGCTCAATCGCCTTTTGCAAAATATTACCCCTTTAATAAATCCTCGAAAATTAAGTTTACGGTGGCTTCTGGTCACTATGGAGCAGAATTTTGACTAGCTAAACGTATTTTCTGACTGAAAATTCGCCTTTCGTAAAAATTTTGACTTAGATTGCACGAATTACAAAATTACTGCGGGAAATCAGTATTTTGGTGTGTGGAATCAATTTGAGCCATAAAATTATTTGGGCTAAAACAAGTAAGCAAGTATCAAGTTACTTGGTGGTGTAGTGACCAAGCAACAGCAGCAGATCAATATTGTAGGTGGGTTCATATTGTAGCGCTGGCTCTTTCTTTTTGGAAATTCTAGTATAGGTTTACTAGAAACTAGTTCTCAATAATTTTGGGGCATGAATTGATTTGGTGTTCGAAAAAGCTGAAAAATGCCACAAAAAGGTGAAATGTGCCACGAAAACCTAAATATGCCGGACCGGAGTATATTTTTGACCGGAGTATATTATAGCAAGTCTTCGCAAAAAGTGGTTTTAACTACTTTAGGGGCCTGAAACTTGTAGAAGACATGTTTTCAGGGGGCAGGGCACTTTTTGCCTTAATTTTTTACTTATTTTTCTCACTAGCACTTGGCAAAAAAGACTTTTTATCAGGAAACGCCCTTTATTTGATCAGTGTTCTTTATTTCTTCTTTATTTTCACAATATTGCCATATTTAAAAGAAAACAGCGCGAATTTTCTTTGATTTTATGTCGTTTTCTCTGCTTTTTCTATTAATTTCAATTCTGTTCTTTCAAGTGCTTACCTTTCAAGTGCTGAGATATGTAATCCCCAGTGGAAAACCCAGTTCAAGATACAGCTTGTTAAAGAATTAAAAAAAACGATTTTCACGCTCACTGCATTCCCTGTCAACAAGCGATGAATTTGGCGTCAAAGCGAAAAACAGCCATCAAGCAGTATCAAGACTTAACAAAGCATAATGAGAACACTTAACAAGACAAGTTTTTTTGCTTGGAATGCTTTTGTACTGTAAAGAGAGCAGATATACATAGGCCCTTAGGAAAATAAGGAAGAGGTGGCGGCGTAGTGTAATGGTAGCTGGGCATGCATCTGGGCACGATTCCTGCCACCACCATTTTGCCTCTTCCTTCCTAAACTTTTCTGGTAGCAGCGAGTGGTTCATCCAGAGGGAGGATGGTGAACAAAGTTCACAACGTAAAGTCCTATGATCTCTGGGATCCACATTGGGGTCTATGTATTTTTCTGCCCTGTCTAGGTCAGTCCCTTACCCTGCGAGGTGTATCCCAGCAGAAGAGAGTTGATGGTGATCTCTGATAAAACCAAAGAGTTTTTGGTTTTAAGGCTGCACTTTAGCCCACAAATCAGGGTAATTTGCTGTATTAGAGACCAAAAAAGGTAGAACTCCTGAGTAAGCTCCGGCCACGGGTGGAGAGGAGTGCACTAGGGGAGTGAAGTTAGGGTTGACGGCAGCTTTCTGGTCGTGATGGCTGACCGGTGGAGTCATAACAGTAGGCCTAAAATTATTATAATATATGTATAACAGGGATGAGAATGAATATTTTTGGAAAAAGTATATTTCACAAAAAAGTACATTTCGACTACTTTTGAAGGAAAAGGTCATTTTATCCAGTGCTTATTGATTTTTGAGGAGCAAAAAAATTTTTTGACTTAAAACTTCAAAAATAAAAAAAAGACTTTTTTAGGTCAAAAATCTATTTTGAAATTTCTTAAAATGTGGACTTTCTCTCGATATTAGGTTATTCGAAATGATTTACTTATAGAAGTGTAATCAGAAGATTGATGGTAAGCTCAAAAAACCAGAGTGATGATAGCAGACTGAGGACAGTTTGGTGAAAAAGGGGGAAGGTGTAAAGAGAGCAGATATACATAGGCCCTTAGGAAAAAAAAGGAAGAGGTGGCGGCGTAGTGTAATAGTAGCACATCAGCCCGAAAACTGAAAGCTGCAGGTTCTATTCCTGCCACAACCATTTAGCCTCTTCCTTCCTAAACTTTTCTGTACTAAAATTTAAATTACTTTTTATTTTTCAATGCTCTAGAAATTTAACGCATCACGCGCATCACCCATCAATCCCTATGCGCCCGCTAGCGAGGCGCAGGGGGCTTGGGGTTGAGATACCCACATACCGTAAAACCTCTATTAATCCGGCACCCGGAAAATAATCCGGCCCCCTCTAATAATCCGGCCCCCTCCAAAGAGATAAATAGGAAAGTATTAAAATATAAACAGAAAAAATATAAACAGAATCAAGACAAAGCAAACACGAACAAAGACAAAAAATAGCTAACAAATGAACAGTGGTATACTTTCGAAATTACAAGGAATTTAGAAATATGCTCAATAAAACAAGTTATGGGCGCTTTCGGCTCCACATGTTGAAAAATAATCTGGCACCCTCTAATAATCCGGCACCCTCTATTAATCCGGCACCCCGGAAGGAGGTTGAAAAATAATCCGGCATGCCTGATTAATAGAGGTTTTACGGTACCTTAGACACCAATCACTCGAAAGTGACTCTGGATGCATGGAGGGGCTTGGGGTTGAGATGCACACATACCTTAGACACCAATCACTCGAAAGTGACTCTGGATGCATGGACGGGCTTGGGGTTGAGATACCCACATACCTTAGACACCAATCACTCGAAAGTGACTCTGGATGCATGGACGGGCTTGGGGTTGAGATACCCCGGACACGGACGATTGACTACAAGGACCGATTGACTACAACAGGCCAATTGACTACAAGTCACTAAAAAGGGACGATTGACTACAAGTCAACAAAAAGGGACGATTGACTACAGGTCAACAAAAAGTGACGATTGACTACAAGTCAACAAAAAGGGACGATTGACTACAGGTCAACAAAAAGTGACGATTGACTACAAGTCAACAAAAAGGGACGATTGACTACAGATTGACCCTTTTGCCTTTAATTTATTTGTGCTCGTTTTGCTTATGCGTTTATCACAACTTTCACTTGTAGAAATATGAATGCTAACCACGATGCCAGTGCTCTAATGAGAGGTCTAGGAATGGATGAAGCAACTTTTGCTCAGTTTCTTCGTCATGCTCTCCGTCAAGTAGAAGCGGTGGAATTTCCAGAAAGAGATCAAGAGGAAGCTATGGAAGTGGAAAACGTCGCGGTGGGGGAAGTTCTAGAAGGAGATCAGGAAGAAGACGTGGAAGTGGAAAACGTAAGTTATCTTTCTTTATATTGATATTTTTAATTTGGTTTGTTTAGGATGTTGTTACAATTGTCAAGTCGGAGCGAGGTGGAGACAAAGCCGTTCACCGAGGATTCTTGTTTCAGAAGCAGCGAAAGAACGCAAATGGTACAAAACAAGATTGGCAGTGCGACCAATATAAGGATGCAAATGGGAAGTGCAAGGCTCGTTTGCAAACTCTAACCGCTGCAAATCTGTTCGTCAAACTAGTGCCGCATGATGCAACCCGCTCTCACAACTCCGTTTTACCAAGTTGGTTTTTTATTTTAGTTAATTATTTATTTTTAAATATTATCTTGCAGGTGTATGCAATCCTGGCCGAACGAAGTGAGCGTGTAGAAAATGGAAAGGGCAAGTGGGTGTTTCCTGTGCTTTACGCTCTTCTATTGAAAAAAAGTCAAGCAGCTTACACAAAGCTATTTAACATGATCAAACAAATGTGGCCTGCATTCAATCCTACTTCTATCTCAATCGACTTTGAGCTGGCTGCGATACTTGCACTGCGGGAAGTTTTTCCAGGTAAAAGATTAAAAACAGTTAACATTGCATTGGCAAAACTATGTTATTTAGATTCGCTCATTGCAGCTTGCCTCTTCCATCTGGTCAAGAATTTCAAAAAGCAAATTGCAGCGGCTGGACTTAATGTGCGCTACCAGGACCCAGAATTCTCTGTTCGAGCCACTTTAGATTTATTTATTTGTTGTTTGTCCTATTTTGTTTTGTTTGGTTAATAAAAGTCGTCCCTTTTTACTCACTTGTAGTCAATCATCCCTTTTTGTTGACTTGTAGTCAATCGTCCCTTTTTACTCACTTGTAGTCAATCGTCCCTTTTTAATGACTTGTAGTCAATTGGCCTGTTGTAGTCAATCGGCCATTGTAGTCAATCGTCACGTACCGGAGATACCCACATACCTTAGACACCAATCACTCGAAAGTGACTCTGGATGCATGGACGGGCTTGGGGGCTGAGATACACATACCCACATACCTTAGACACCAATCACTGAAAGTGACTCTGGATGCATGGACGGGCTTGGATTACCTTAGACACCAATCACTCGCTCTGGATGCATGGACTTGGGAGATAACACATACCTTAGACACCAATCACTCGAAAGTGACTCTGGATGCATGGACGGCTTGGGGTTGAGATGCACATACCTTAGACACCAATCACTCGAAAGTGACTCTGGATGCATGGACGGGCTTGGGGTTGAGATGCACACATACCTTAGACACCAATCACTGAAAGTGACTCTGGATGCATGGACGGGCTTGGGGTTGAGATGCACACATACCTTAGACACCAATCACTCGAAAGTGACTCTGGATGCATGGACGGGCTTGGGGTTGAGATACACATACCTTAGACACCAATCACTCGAAAGTGACTCTGGATGCATGGACGGGCTTGGGGTTGAGATACCCACATACCTTAGACACCAATCACTCGAAAGTGACTCTGGATGCATGGACGGGCTTGGGGTTGAGATGCACACATACCTTAGACACCAATCACTCGAAAGTGACTCTGGATGCATGGACGGGCTTGGGGTTGAGATGCACACATACCTTAGACACCAATCACTCGAAAGTGACTCTGGATGCATGGACAGGCTTGGGGTTGAGATGCACACATACCTTAGACACCAATCACTCGAAAGTGACTCTGGATGCATGGACGGGCTTGGGGTTGAGATGCACACATACCTTAGACACCAATCACTCGAAAGTGACTCTGGATGCATGGACGGGCTTGGGGTTGAGATGCACACATACCTTAGACACCAATCACTCGAAAGTGACTCTGGATGCATGGACGGGCTTGGGGTTGAGATGCACACATACCTTAGACACCAATCACTCGAAAGTGACTCTGGATGCATGGACGGGCTTGGGGTTGAGATGCACACATACCTTAGACACCAATCACTCGAAAGTGACTCTGGATGCATGGACGGGCTTGGGGTTGAGATGCACACATACCTTAGACACCAATCACTGAAAGTGACTCTGGATGCATGGACGGGCTTGGGGTTGAGATACCCACATACCTTAGACACCAATCACTCGAAAGTGACTCTGGATGCATGGACGGGCTTGGGGTTGAGATGCACACATACCTTAGACACCAATCACTCGAAAGTGACTCTGGATGCATGAAAACATGTATGCATACCAGAGTTAAGTAAAAATCAGTTGAAATCCTGTTTTTGATGCTTTTAAAGAATCCACGTACCATTTTAAGTTTAATCACCTTGGTTCCTCAAGGCAAAAAGTCAAAATTTAGTCAAAAAAAAATTCTTCAAAAAGTGCTGTCCTCACCTAAGAACATGTTTTCTACACGTTTCTGGTCCTGGAGTAGTTAAAACCACTTTTTGTGAGGACTTGTTGCAATACCGTATCTCTATATAGTATTTGGGACGGAGAACGTCTGTCGCCAATTTGAGTACATGTTTGGTCACAAAGGAAAACTTTTTTTAGTGTAATATTTTTATTTGCATGTTTATACTCATTCGAAAGCTCTTTCAATGGCGGAGGACCTTTCGCAATCAGATTTGAAAATTGATGTGAAAAAAATTGAGATTTTGTCCCTTGAAAGCGAAAAGTGGATTTATATTTGAATTTCAAAATACGATATAGGCGCCTGCTGTCCCTAGTTTCCTAATAGTAGGCCCGGGCCTTATATTTTTCAATCATGCTCTGGGGGGGTCTACTATTATAGGGCGGCCTTCTATTGTAGGGGGTTTTTCAACCCTCGTAGCCGACGAAAAATCAGCCATAAACGTTTGCTGGTTGTTTTCGAATTTTTTAAATCGAAATAATACAAAACACAGATGCTATTAATTGTTGCCAGTGTTTTTCATTACTTATTACATGAGGGTACTCAACAAATTTGTATTTTAAAATAATTCTTTTTTTGAGTTGACCTGGTACCCGCCTTTCAAAATATTTCCATCAGCGGCGAGCATGCCCCTTTGAACCCAGGGGTGGCTATAGGCCTATTTTTCGTCTTCAGTGCACCAAAAACATAGAAAATGTGCGTAGACCTTTCGCTGCTTTTGAAACATTTTTTGAATTTGCGCCTGTTTCAAATTTTTGTTCATTTTGCAATTCGTAACAGATATTTTAGTGACATCTAACGCTGGCATACGCTGCCCAGCCTAAGTGTAAGACCTAAGGCCGAAAAAAGAAAAAAAAATTCGAAAAACACGAAAAAACAGAATGCCAAAATGGGCGCGAATTTGAAAAAATATTCCTAAAAGCAGCCAAAACACCTCTATTCCGTCAAAGACAACTTAAAATATGGAGCGTTTGCAGCGGGCAATTCGAACAATTTTCTCGTAAAAGACGTTTTGTTTAAGATGAAACTTGTTTTCTTTCAAATACTTCTGGCTGTGGCATTTGTTAATGGAAGCACCGATGAAGATACAACAACCTTGATTAAGGAGGGCGGAGATCGTATGAATTTAATTTATCGTCTTTTTAATTTTCCTCTAGTATATCTTTCTATTTAGCTGTGAGAATAGTGGAAAAAGCTATGGAAAAGTTTGGTCAGCTGACTAAACCGACTTCCGACATTATTGCCCATTTCCAGGAAGTCAGCAAAACCATAAGTGATTTAATTCAATTAGGTGGTGCGGTTGGTGCGATCATTGCAGTTTCCGTTAATCAGCTGCTGCCCGTAAGTTTTCTGATTTACTTTCCAAAAATGTCTATTTTGACAGCACCCCAGGCGCACCCCCTCCAAGGAGTATCCCAAGTGCACCCCCACCAAAGAGTATTACACTAAAATTCCGAGAAGCACGAATATGAGGTTATCTCTTCTATCCGAGTACTCTGCGTGGGAGGGGGGGGATGGGTACGTCACTGCAACCAAATGTATTTCCCAGTCGAGAACTCTTCAGTACTACTTTTGGAACTGACATTTTTTGCAATTTTAATTTACATGGTCATTAACAACCTTGTACTCAAAATATAGCTCTGCTTCTTGGCGTCATTTTAGTATATAAATTGAAATTGCAAAAAAACGTCAGTTCCAAAATAACGGGTGACAAATAAGTTCCCGGCGGATTTTTAAACCCTTATATTTTATCAATTTTGGGATCATATCCTTAAAAGCTTATTACCATTTTAAAGCCCTAAAACTGCTCTTTCGAATGACATATCACACATTTATTTCACTCAACAAAATGACCACCATTGACATCAATACATTTTTTCAATCTTTTTGGGAAATCATTAATTGCCTTCTGAATCATTTCTTGTGGAATGGCGTCCCATTCTTTTACCAGCGAAGCCTTCAGGGCAGCGATTGTTTTGTGAGGCTTAGGCTTTTGTGAGTCTGGAGAATTGGGCGCCCAGTCACCTTTGATGGCTGCATTGTCACCCCAATGGGAATCAACCTTGATGAAGTCGGGGAAATGCTGCTCAATCATTTTGGTTTAACTCAGCCATTTTGGATAACTTTTTTTGGGCAAATGATATACCAAATCAAAGAGGAGATTTAGGGCTACAGAATGGTATCAAAAGATAAGAGATATGATCCAAAATTGATAAAATATAAGGGTTTAAAAATTCGCTGGGAACTTATTTGTCACCCGTTAATACCGAAATCCTATCCCTCAATAGTACTCTTTTTCTTCATAGGTCAAACCTTGCAAGATCCCCATATTTCTGAAGTGATTTTTCTGTGCTATTTTATTTTATTTTATTCTTCATGAAATTCTAACTTTAAAAAGTTACTAAGCTCCTTAAGAAATAAATAAAACAAGCCGAACAGGCGCCTTAACAGACGCCAAAATAAACTAAAAAAGAAAAAACTTTTGGGGTCTCAGGTTCGAAGACCCCCTTGAGCATACCTGGTTTTTCCCCACTTTTCTTGCAAAACTCAAAATTTTAAGCATCACATGTCAATTTTGGTGAGTTTTCTGAACTCTACGACCCGATTTAACTATAAAAACGTTAAGAATAAAGAGATTTGTAAATGGGAAGTAGTAGTAAATAGGAAACGTGACGAACATTTAGCGTTACATTCCTACAAAAATACTATATGTAGATGTGTAGAAATTGAGGCGATGTAAGACTAAGTACGCATCATTTTGGCTTATTTTGATGATTATTTCCATGAAATCCCTAAATTAGGTCATATGCTGACAGCAAAGCAGTGCTGGAAATGATTGCAATCGATTGCTCAATAGTTTACGACTCTAGAAGTCAGTCAGTAAACTTAGGTTATGCATCCACTTGGAATAAAACCTGAGAGTTCGAAATATTCGCTATTTGATGAGTACACCCCCCCTTTAAAATCAGTCCAGGGGAAAAACGGACGTCTAACACGGGAAAGGCACGACCACCCCGTGGCCTATTGAAGAACGTAGTTGTTTTATTAGCCTCGTATGAAACTTCGAAAATGCGTATTTTTTTAACAATTTTTTAACAGATATGTAGCAAATTTCTTGCTCTACCTGCTAAACGAGACAATTTTGGGGAAATAAGTGAGAAATGGCTACGTGAAACCTGTTTTAGAGCACTACACAGAAAAAAAATTTGTCCTATTTTTCATAAAATTGTTTTGAAAATCTAAATTTTCGCAGTGTATTGTAGCAAGTGATGGCTTATCTGAAAGCCCATAAAAACTGGGAATCTGATAGGCACAACAGCTAGCTGAAATGCTCAAGTAGTTTAACTAAAAACTGTAGAAAAAGTAATGGTTAGAAACCACAATTCTCGTGTATTTTGAATTTCGGGGTGCTGTGACCGCCCCCACTTTTAAAATCAGTCCATGGGAAAAACGGATGTCTTAGTCAAGTAAGAATTTTCAAAGAGCTATCGAATGGTATATGACTTTTTTCAAAAGCTCAGGGACACTATGTGAGGTTTACTAAGCCTGAGCATAGCTAAATATGTACATCCAAAGCCACACCACCCGCCGCCCTCCCCCCCTCAAAATAAATACTCTTTGGAGGAGCGGGGTGCACTTGGGCCTTTACGGTATATTTTTAGCCAGAGTCACCAGAAATGAAAGCCATCAAAGCTTTACACGCATCCATGGATATAGGATTTACCAGGCTCCATCGCAATCTTGGGTCTCTACGGGCTTATACCAGCTACGACGAATTGATGAGCTCATATACATTTGTAAGAATGCATCTTTTTCATTGTAACAAACAAAGATTTAAAACATTTCAAGGAAGTGGATTTTCACATCGGCGATTTCGTGCACTTCTTCAACCAATCTACACTAAATCCAACAAACACAGTACGATCGAAAAAGCTAATTGACAAATGCAAAAATCCAGCTGAGAATGCCGGGAAAATATTAGATGTAATTGCTGATAGCATTTTAAAATGTCTTTTTAAATGGACAACACGTAAAAGTGCCTCTTAAAAAAAGGTCACATTTTGCCTTTTAAATTAAAAGAAAAAAAGGAATCACATCTTCACAAAATGGGGGCACTTTTTAAAAAAAATGAGGCACTTTTACGTATTGTGGGGCACTTTTTAAAAAAAACGAGGCACTTTTACGTATTGTCCATAAAATATTAGGTCGCAAGGAAAATTTGTGAGTTTTTTAGCGTTGGATGATTGAAAATTTTCCGAGGAAATTTTCAGGAAATTTTAAGAAAAACAAATAAAAATGAAAATAAGGCATAAAATTTCCGGAAAATATCTTTTTCGGAAATTTTTTGGAAAATATCCCAACCCTAGTTTTTTGAAAGAAGTTTTTTCGGCATTTTGTTTTTCTATAGATTTTATGATCATTTTTAAAAGCTTATCAATCATTTTGTAGCTAATAATCTCAGCTCCAAAATGGTTTCAAAATGTCGCAAGCAACAAAGCTTTTTCAACAAAACCTTAGTTGACTATACATCTAAGGTTGACTATACGGTGCGTAGCCTTTTGGTCCCTTTTTCCCATTCGGGAAAAAGGGACCAAACGCCTTAATAAGGCGTTTGGCCCCTTTTTCCCGAATTTCAAATTTCGGGCTTTCAAATTCAAAGGCCAAACGCCTTATTATAAGGGATGGAGGCCTTTCAGGCTAAGCCTAAGCCTAACGGCTATGCGCTGCTTAAAAAAAGGAAGCCCGCGAGTTGACATGTCCGGGCCAAGGGCTCACCCAGCTTTCAAACTTTTTTTTTTTCAAAAGCCCTCAAAAACCTTCATTCGATTTTCAAAAGTTTAAAAACTATGTTCAAACCATAAATTTGATAAATCGAAAAAAGTTGAAAAAAATCAACAGGGGGGACCAAGGCGAGAAATTTGAAATTCGGGGAAAAAGGGGCGAACGCCTTAATAAGGCGTTTGGCCCCTTTTTCCCAAATGGGAAAAAGGGGCCAAACGCCTCTACGCGGACTATACAGCCAGAGTTGACTGTATAGTTAAAGTCGACTGTGTAGCGAGAGTTGACTGTCTCGGGATTTGGCGTTTTTCGGGATCCACCGCCAAAATCTTCGGGATCGGGATCCCGATTCGGGAAGTATCTTGATCCCGTGCACATCTCAATTATCATTCATGTAATAAAAAGTATCTCTATATATAGTATTTGGGGGGTCCGTGGGTCACACCTTTTTACAGCCACTGGGAGTGGTCCAAATCTACTCCTGAGAACACTTTCTAAGGTAAATTGGTGTGCCTGAACACGAATCCGGTGTCAGAATTGGGGGTTGACAAAGAAATTTTCGAGTTTTTCCCCAAATTTCGGTTTTTTCTGACTTTTTTGACTTTGAAGGGGTATAACAGGGTCAAAAAGTGGTCGAAATATTTCGTTGCAGGTTTTTTTAGATCCGCCTCGATGTCAGCTTTCGTTAAAAAAAAGAACGTCAAAAATGATGCATTTTAAATATGGGATCTCCTACTTTGAAGTTTGGTGTCGGATCTAAAAATGACGTATGGTCTTATGTTTGTTGTTGACGAAATGCCACAAATTTGAAATTTAAATTTTTTGTCGTTTCAAGACAAGTCTGCTCAGGGATACGATATAGGCGCCGATAGGCGCCTGCTGTCCCTTGCTTCAAATATTTAGGAAGTGTTTTTTACAAATTAGATATTTTCTGAAAATTTTCCGGAAAATTTCCTCAAAAGATATTTTCGGAAAATATCCCAGCCCTATTTATAACTGTTTTTGACTTTTAAATGTGGCCTTTTCTGTCTCAAAAGGTTCTTTCCTGCCCCAAATTTGAAAACCCCTCGGAGAACAAAAGGTTTTCAAATTTGACAATAATTATAAAATATATAGAGAAAACACAATACTACACTAAGTTGCATGAACTTTTTGGACGACCTAATAATTAATATTTAATTATGTTATAGAACATCATATCTTACGTCCAAACAGCATGCAAAGTTGAAGAAACAAACCCGATTTCTGAGTTGTTTGCGCTAAAGGATCATCTGGCAGGATTGGAAAGAGTTGTAATCCGACCAACGTTAAAAGAGCATCATGCCCATCATGAATATGCAATTCAGAAACAGAGTTTTTAATTTTTTGCATTAATCAAGCTCAGGAAAGCAGCGTGCTCTCTTACGACGACGGCAATCGATAATTTTTTCCCGGCACATACCGTATTTTCTCTATTGATTCCCCGGGGGATTAATTTTCAAAACCCTGAAAAATCTTGAAATTGTAAATCAAAAATGGCCTTAACTCTGAAATCCTAGTCGGGAAAACGAAAAACCTTAACTTTCAAAAAAAATTGGGTCTACCAATATTGAAAATTTGGAAAGCACAGACTTTTCGGCTTCATTCCTCAATAGGGGATGGGTTTTTTGTCTCGGACCCCTCTGTTGAAGACTTATCTAATTTTATGGGGCGCTTTGGAAAACGATGCTTACACCTTCTAACCTTTCTTCCTTCGATAACTTAAAAAAAATAAATGACAGACATGAAAATTGTACTGGCCATACACAAACAAATAAAAGATTACAAAAATAGCAGCAGATCCGGCAGACCTGACCAAAAATTCATTGAGAAGTCATAATGAGCACCGAAAATAATTTTCGGCATTTCATACAATTCGTGCGGGCCGGAGTATACTGTAGCAAGTCCTCCCAAAAAGGGATTTTAACTGCTTTTTTGTGTGTTTTAGGGCTTGAAACGTGTACAAAACATGTTTTTTAGGTGGGGGACGGCACGTTTTGAAAAAAAAATTTTTGACTGAATTTTGACTTTTTGCTTTGGGGGACCAAGGTAAACCACCTGGAGAGGGTACCTGGACGCCTGGTTTTGTTCATTTCTACCTTGTCTTTTCTCACTGGACTAGGCAAAAAGAGTCTATTTATGCATTTATTGTCAACAGTCTTCTCGGATTCATCTCTAAGGTAAGTGAGTGTGCGCATCTCTAACTCTCAAGCCCCCTACGCCCCCTTCGGGGGTTAGGCGAAAAAGCTCCTTCATGCATTTTATGATCAAGAGTTTTGCTCGGAATTATGTCTAAGGTAAGTGAGTGCGCGCATCTCTAACCATCAAGCCCCTGCGCCCCCTTCGGGGGCGCAGGGGCTTGGGGGCTTGAAGTTGAGATGCGCACACACCCACATACCTTAGACACAAATCACTCGAAAGTGACTCTGGATGCATAAAAATAGTATGCAAACCAGAGTTTCTTTATGCGGTAGGTCCCAGTATTCAAAACTATGTTCAAATTCTATCTTTTCAATATTTATTGCTTTATAATAAGTTTTACCATGCCCATAACAGAACGAAAAAAGGCGCGAATGAGGGGACCTTGATTCAGAGCAGAGCCCTAGCTGCAGAGAAAACATATAAACTATTCAAGCATGTCATCTTCTAAATCTTCATCAGGTATTTCTGTTTCGTAAAAAATTTGCCTTGGTCCCCCAAGGCCAAGAGTCAAAATTTGGCCAAAAAAATATTTTTCCAAAAGTGCCGTCCCCCACCTAAAAACGTGTTTTCTACACGTTTCAAGCCCTAAAACACACAAAAAAGCAGTTAAAACCCATTTTTGGGTTTTTTAAGCAAGTTTTTGGGAGGACTTGCTATAATATATTAGGTCGTCCAATAAGTTTTGAGAAAAAGTATGTGGATTCGCTTTAATTTTCAAAGTGCATCATTTGGCACATTTGACAATGATGTCTCTACGTGTCATATACCATTTTGTAGCCCGTTCTCTGTTCTTTAAAATGTGATATTGAACCATTCTTTGTTATTAAAAAATAGTATCAAAAATAGGAAAACAAAAAATGTGCATGAATTTACCAAACTTGAGAAATTATTTGTTTTTTTATTTTTGGTCCAATTTTGTTATAACAAAGAGCGGATCAATACGACATTCGAAAGAGAAGAGATTGGGCTACAAAATGGTATATGACACGTAGAGACGGTTATGGGTATTTTGGGGGCCGCCGTTTGGGGGCCAGAACTTTGGGGGCCAGAACTTTGGGGGCCAGAACTTTGGGGGCCAGAACTTTGGGGGCCGGAAGTTTGGAGGCCAGTGCCGCATTATTGTACGAAGTCTATAGAAGGAAAATTTGTTGATTACCGGTATACGAAAAAAATCACCGCTTTAATTTTACCAAGCAGTGTTAACTTAAATATCTATTTTAATCTTCCTCTTTATGACTGATGGCCAAGATCTCAAGCAACATAACACCGCATTAAAATTGAATAAGAAGAACTTCAACTACACATTTCCAAAAACATCGGCTTTATTGAGGCAAAAAACGGAAACGGCCAATAACAATGTGAAAAACAATTATAAACAAACAGGTCGACCGCGACATCCAGATGACTCATGTATGCACCTCCAGAACTGGCGTAGACCATCGGAGCTTTTCTTTCCTTTTCGCATCAAAAAGTTTTTGCAGAGTACTAACGGCTGGCCTTTCTTTGTTTCGATCTTTATTTTGCTATAAAAAAAAGTACTTCACATTGCATATTATAGCCCAGTAAAAGAAGCATCAAGAAATCACAACACAGTGAATAGAACAAAGATATTTTTCAAAACTGGCCCCCAAACTTCCGGCCCCCAAACTTCCGGCCCCCAAAGTTCTGGTCCCCAAAGTTCTGGCCCCCAAACTTCCGGCCCCAAAGTTCTGGCCCCCAAAGTTCTGGCCCCCAAAGTTCTGGCCCCAAAGTTCTGGCCCCCAAACGGCGGCCCCCAAAATACCCATAACCGTAGAGACATCATTGTCAAATGTGCCAAATGATGCACTTTGAAAATTAAAGCGAATCCACATACTTTTTCTCAAAACTTATTGGACGACCTAATACTTTAGCCTTCGTGCGAAATACGCCACAATTATATTCCTAAAGTTATTTCCTCGGGAACTCTAACATCAGAAATTGCCGTTGTCGTAAGAAATTACGCCCTTTAAATTTAACATTGCAGACATAATTCATTCACTCTCCACTTTGTCTACCGATCTACTTAGCGACATAGTGAAAGATTTTAAAAAAGGTAGAGTTGAATAAAAATACCTAATCGATTTTTCAAAAAATGACTCTAACATTTTTTACTTTTCGGGGATTAATCTTATAATTTACGAGCAATTCATCCAACTAATACCGAATACCGATTTTGGGCGAAAATACTAAAAATTTGATTTTTTGTTACCAGACAATCTAATTTTATCCAGTTTTTCCTGATTTTCAACCGCAACAATATTTTTTCGGAATAATATCCTGAAGTTTTCCAATTGTGCATCATAGAAAATACTGAAATTTTGCTCGGTATACCAAAACACCGACCGAATTTTTTTTTTATCGAAAATGTCATGCTAAAAATACCGACCGAGGGGCAGAGCGAATATATTTTACACCGCTGCCTTTGCATTTTATTAACTATCATAAGCTTTACCGATTCTGCTTTTAGATTTTAGCTGAGCATCCAAAAATTTTGAGATCAGCCTTCGATTTTTCATGTCCCGAATAAGACTCAAAAAAAGGTTATGAGCTTTTGATATAAATTTACGGTTTAAAGAAACCGCATCCACTTCATCCATTGCTGAATTGACGCTCATGCTGAAAAAACTTGAGAAAAAAGTGCAACCTTTGAAATCCCATATGTATGTTTTAAAATTTTATTCATTTATACATTTTTACTTTTGTTTTTAGTTGTCTAATCAAGGCGGCTGCTGCGGCGGAAAATTTCAAGCGAGAGTTTTTGGAGATACTATTAAGAGAGTTGTTTCTTGATGTCGTTCAAGCGGTAAGCATTTTATTATGCTGTATTATTGAATCTAACCAACCAAAATTTGACTTTTTGCCTTGGGGGTGGGAGGTGTCATGGCACACCACATGGATAATTTTAGCTGTTATTGATTTTTCACCCGGTTTTTATCACTGAAGCTGGACAAGAAAATCTTCTTAATGCATTTTACGACCAAGAGTCTTTCTCGAAATCATGTCTGAGGTGAGTGAGTAACTCTCAAGCCCCCTGCGCCCCTTGAAGGGTGTTTCCGTGCCTATTCAGATGGAGAAATACTATTCCCTTGCTTTGGTACATTTCGAATGATCTTAATTTCGAATGGTCATGCCTATTCAGAGCAAGAATCAAGTTTTGACGGGTCCTTGCCCTTGAGGAAAAGTAAATTTTGCGCTGGCTAGGAGTCGTATCAATTACCATTTCTTCAAAAAATTGGCAACTTTCTCAATCTTTTTCTTTTATAATAGGCTACGTTTGGAAGCTTTTGTGCCAATTTGACGTATGCTGGAAACCCGGAACAATACAAGGAGGAGCTGGATATGCTTCTGAAAGATTCAACTCAAATTTTAATGCACATGGAGAAATACTATTCCCTTGCTCTGGTACACTTGCGTAAATGCAAAAAATATACTGATTTAATTGATTTCAGACCTGGTTTTGGCCATCCTCGGTGGAATCAGTGGTGAAAGGTTATGTCGTCACACCTACATCTCCCACTGCTAGTATGACAATTAGTGCAATGGAAATAGTTAGAGATTTGAACAGTCGCGGCAGCAAAAAGTTTGTGATTATTTACAAATGATCTTGAATAATTTTGTAATATAGCTTTTTATTTGGTATTATCATAACATTGAATTAAAAATGGGTACTGGACGTTTGACCGCCACTGAACTGACCGCCACCTAAATTGACCGCCAGCCAACTTTGACCGCCACCTAAATTGACCGCCAGCCAACTTTGACCGCCACCTAAATTGACCGCCAGCCAACTTTGACCGCCACCTAAATTGACCGCCACTAATTTGACCGCCACCTAAATTGACCGCCATTCCGGACAGATCTTAAGTCTTCTTGGTTGCCTTAACGACATGCAGACGCATTTTGCAGCCTGACTGCCACTGGTAATTTAAACTTATGTAATTGAAAAAAAGGAATGGCAAATAAAGAGAAAATAGTAGCGGTCAATTCAGTGGCGCTCAAAGTTGGCTGGCGGTCAATTTAGGTGGCGGTCAGTTTAGCGGCGGTCAAACGTCCAGTACCCTTAAAAATGCCTAGCAAATCTGTCAATTTTTCTGGAAAATTATTGAATTTTACCGGCAAATTCGTGAAAGATTTTTCTTTTGGTAGTTTTCTTATCAATTTTTACATTTTTCGACCAACGTGTAGCTCAGGATTTCACGTTTCTAATAAGCTCTCAACTAATCAAAAGAGGCTTAAAATGGAGGAAAAGGTTTTTGTATAGAACAAATTTTGTTCGTAAATTTGGTCCATTTGAAAAGATTTCGGCCCTATATGACAATAGGACGCTTTTTTTGCCTTGGTCTCCCCTGTTGTATGAATATTTTTGAAAAAAGTATATTTCACAAAAAAGTACATTTCGACTACTTTTGAAGGAAAAAGGTCATTTTATTTTATCCAGTGCTTATTGATTTTTGAGGAGCAAAAAATTTTTTTAACTTAAAACGCCAAAGATTGGGCCATTTCAAATTGGGCCCCTTCAAATTGGGCCCCTTCAAATTGGGCCAAGTCAAATTGAGCCCCTTCAAATTGGGCCCCTTCAAATTGGGCCCCTTCAAATTGGGCCCCTTCAAATTGGGCCAAGTCAAATTGAGCCCCTTCAAATTGGGCCAAGTCAAATTGGGTCATTTCATTTAATTTTTTTAGTAACGAAAATTAAATACTTTTTCTTCTTATGGAGAGTCTTAAGAGTATCTTCTTTAGATGTGATAGTATTCTAATACAGCCGACTTTCGATTAATCGACTCTGGCCAGCAAAAGGATTCAAAAAAATTTATCTTAATAAATTGGCACCTTTTTCTGTCATCAGAGGAGTTGATTGTAGTGTGTTTCCTACCTATATTATAGCACTTGCGAACACCTTCAAACATATTTATTTTTTGTATAGGTTTGCCATTTCTGAACAGTAAAAATTGTAAAAGGGAAAATCGAACAAGTGATTACATCCGTTAGCACCATTCAACTGAAAGCAGTCAAAATAGTGGCCCGATTTGATTTTGGCCCGATTTGAATGGGCCCAATTTAAATTTGGCCCAATTTGAATTTGGCCCAATTTAAATGGGCCCAATTTGAAATGGCCCAATCTTTGGCGTGCCGAAAATTTATGCCTAAATCATTTTTGTCGTTAACATTGTTGAAAATAAAGTAATTTGGAAAAAATAAGAAAAAACAACTTGGGGGACCAAGGCAAAAAAAGCAGTCTATTTTCGTAAAGGGCCAGCATTTCCTTGTAATTTTTTGGAACTTCATTTGGTCAGTCGATGGCTTGTTAAAAAGCTGAGATCCAAAAAAAATTAAAAGTTGGTAAGAAAATTCATAAATTTGACGGTAAAATTGAACCATTTGCCGAAACACTTCACATATAGCCATTTTTGTAGTTACGAGTACCACGTGTTGGTGACTCCGAGTCTGAGCAGAACCGAAAACTTCTATTTGGAAGGGGGAGAAGACATTGAACGTGTATTAACAATCTACGACTATCTTTCAACCCATTTTGTGATTGTACGGCTAGATATACCAACTCTGCTTGAGAAAACCCAAGGAGCAGATATGTGGCTGGCAACGAATGGAGTAGCCTTATATAATCAGTTCAGGTAGCTTGTAGCTTTCGAAATATTGCAGAAGTTTTTAAAAAGAATTTACAGCTCTCATGGTAACCTGGGATATGATTCCATGTCCAAAGTTGTCAGCAGCGCGGAGGAGAAAATGGGCTTTTCCTTAACACAACAATTTAAAGTTGCAATCGTGCTCCGTGCCTCTCAAGCATTTGGTTATCCTGATTTGCCATATGATTGTTTCGGTGCCATTAATGGAAAGGTTGCTGCATTTGCAGAGAAAAACTACATTTTTCACGGATTAACAACGCGACAAAATCAAAGAGTTGCCATAATTTTTTTTCTTTGAATGTGCTAGTTGTTTCTCTTTGGTCTTGGTGTTGAACAAACTTTTAAAATAAAATTTTTGTTATTATTGGGTGAAATGAAAAACGACACTTTCAGAATTTTTTTATTTCATTAAAGGACCCTGTCTCTTCCTTATCATGGCAATTTCAAATGTTTGAATGCGCGCGGGACCACATGTTTTCGAATCACAGAGCATTTTTCATTTTGAATTTTAAACGCTATATTGTGGTTAACATAAGTCTTATTAACACATTGGCAAATGTGGAGTAGTGAAAGTCGAATTACTTGTCGATCTGGCATTGTCAAGCAACGTTAGGCTCGACTAGTCAATGGTTCTAAGTTTTGAACAAATTTACAAATTTATTTTCTAAACAATAAAAGCAATCAAAAAACAATTCGAAAATATTATTGACAAAATGCGTGTGGTCCCGCGCGCATTCAAATCTTTGAAATTTTCATGATAAGGAAGAGACAGGGTCCTTTAAAGCAAAACAATGGGGACACATAACATTAAAACTAACTCATTCAAACCAATAATATTTCTTGCTGGATTTTGCTTTTTTCAGAAGATCTTTCTTTGAGAGGAAGTAGTCGAAAACGTCGATACAATCCAAATCGGTGTTGATCTTGACGGAGATGAGAGAATTCAACGTGTCGAGATTCATCCGATTCCTTTCGTCTGACCATATAATATTTTCCAATGAGAAGATCGTTTCGCAGAAGGCATTTGATGGAAACGCTGACAGCAGAGCGAACACCAATTTCTTTAGCACAACGAAGCTCGGATTCTATATCTCTCTATATCTTCTATATCTATGCAAATCCTTCAATGCAAATCCATAATAAAACGATTAAATCCAACCTTAAAGACAATTAGCCACTTGTTTGCATAACTGAGCTTGTTGAATTCTGACTGCTTCTTAAGTTCATCCAATAGATCTACTGCTTCGGTCACTTCTTTATGCAAGAGATTCCTTTCCTCCACATTGGCAGAAACGTACTTCTTATAAGACAACAGAACATCTGCGTGAGTGAATTGTTCTCATTTGCATCCACCGAAAATCATCGAATTCGTCCAAGAAGTTAAACCATCTTTTCATATAGCTGATTGCATCCGAATAAAACTGCTACAGCAGACATGGATAAGGTATGGTATTTAAAGCGCAGACATATTTCCGGCAATACCTTACATTGAAAGGCCTTACAAACCTAACTCGCCATCCAACTTTGAGTCGCTATATCTCATCCAGTAGATCATTTGCCTCTATTCCAAAGAATTCAGTGTCCATAAGTGTTTTTAATCCACTCTCAAATCGGCTATTTTGATGTCATATTGAGTTCTTTCCGAAATACAGTTTTAAGACAGATATTGCGAAAAGCAAAAATTCAACAAGTATATACAGATAGTTGAAAAATAATAACTTAAATAAGACTTCATACTGTATAATCTTGCTCACATGCAGACATCGGCTGTCAGTTGGGGCTGTCAGTTGGGATAGCTGTCAGTTGGGGGCTGTCAGTTCTGGTTGGGGGCTGTCAGTTGGGATAGCTGTCAGTTGGGGCTGTCAGTTAGAATGGCTGTCAGTTGGGTGTCGTTCCTTTTATCTTCTCCACTATCCGTTCAATTTCCGATTGCGAGGATGCTGACAGCTACAATGCATGCGGTGGAAGATCCAATGGTGCAAACTCTTCGTGGCAATCTCCTTGGTCTTTTGGTGGAAAAATTTAATGTGCAGGATGAGAAGTAAGCGATTTAGTGAAAATGGATGACTTTACCGTGTGAGAGTTTTAGAATCTATGGATTGGCTACCTTTTTGGATATTCGCTTAACAAAGATTCGTTCGGAAGAAAAGTGTCATTGTGGATTGGTTCAGAATGGGATGACGATCGATTTCTCAGTGGTTGGTTGTTATAAAGTCTTTTTGTAAGAACATGAAACTTGACTTTATTTTAGAATTAGCATCTCCTCCATCTCCTCAATGTCCTCATCTCCAGCATCTCCTCAATCAGTATTCGAACTCGTTCTTTGATCAGCATTTGCAGTTTTTTGATGATGATCAGACCGAGGTCAAAAACAGTCTTCCGAGCGTCAACCTGGAGATAATGGCCTATTCGGGAATGAAGTGCATTGGAGCAAATGAAGACCCACTGGACTTTTGGAAGGTATTATTTTATATTCTTCCGTTATAGTCTTAAATTCTTGAATTCTTAGGCAAATGAGAAAATATATCTGACTAATATATATACTAAAATATATCGTCGATACCTCTCTGCCCCAGCAACTAGTGTGGCCAGCGAACAGATGACGACTATAAGCGATCAAATATGTTGCCGGAGAATGCGGAAAAATGTATATTCCTTCATGAAAATTTGCCTTTGTTCAAATACAGTTATTAATGTTGATGTATCGATGCTTGTTTGCAAATTAAGTTAGCTTTTGAATCGATTATTTGCATAGAATTTTAATCTGGATGACAATCGCACAATCGCGCGATTAATCGCACTTGATTTTTGAAAATAATCGCAATCGCACTAACTGTGAGCAAATATAATCGCAATCGCACAATTGCAAAAGGCCAAACGATCATCCCTAATTTCCTCCAATAAGCGCCCCCCCCCCCTGATTCAAAATCGTATTCTTGGCATCGTGTTTTTAGCCCACTTTTTGATCACTTCTCTCGGGCAAGTTACCACTCATTTTGTAGCTAGAGAGATGAGCTATCAAATGGTTGGTAACTTGCCTAAGAGAAGTGATCAAAAAGTGGGTCGAAAACACAATGCCAGAAACACGATTTTGAATCAGGGGGTAGCTTATTAGGGGCGGCGGTTAATTCGTCCCCAGTCAATTCGTCCCCGGTGAATTCGTCCCCGGTGAATTCGTCCCCAGGTGAATTCGTCCCCAGGTGAATTCGTCCCCAGGTGAATTCGTCCCCAAATTTTTTTAAAGTCTTGGCACGTTTATTGAGTTTTTATTCAAAGTTCAAGTTTACTAAGATACGATTTCCAATTCTCCCACCCCAGTTTTCAAACTTCTTCCTGCCTTATTTTATTCTCGCAAGTACACCTGTTTGCAAGTGCATGTATCATAAATTTTGTTACAGCTGACGATGGAACTACTTTTAAGCGAGAAAAACAAATTTGTGGGACACTTGGATGATTACTTGTACTGGAAAAAGGACACTAGAGGAAGACGCACACGATGGTGGTGCATATTCTGGGAAAAGGGACCCTGTGGTACAGCTGAAAAGAAATGTCCAGGTATTCTGTACATAATTTTGAACAGTACTTTAACAATACATTGAGGAGCTGCATCTACAATCGACGGCAAAGTAGAAGCAACAACGCTTCATAATCACTACGGTGATAAGAGCCGAGTTTAGAGGGTGGATAACCCTTCAGGGTAAAAAATTCCGGTTTGGGGACGAATTCACCTGGGGACGAATTGACTGGGGACGAATTCACCTAGAGCCGCTTATTAGAGGAAATACGGTAGTCTCAAGTGTTTATTAACACCTTTTTTAAGTTTCACGCAAAAAAAATTTTGTATCAAACATTTTTACAAAAAAAGATTCACGGTCCCCCAAGCTGATTTTTTTCTGACAAAATCGTCCGATAATTTGCGCTTTTTTCCCTAAATAGCTTGGGTGTTTGAACATAGTTTTGGTGACTGGGGCCTACCGCACAAAAAAACTCTGGTACACATGCATTTTCATACATCCAAAGCTACTTTCGAGTGATTTGTGTCCAATGTATGTGGGTGCGCATGCTAACCCCAAGTCACCAAGCCCCCTGCGCCCCCCTAAGTGGGCATGCAGAGCCTACAGAGCGAAGTGAAAAAATAAACAGGGGGACCAAGGCATCTTTTTTATAGAACAGCGAACGCATATAGGGTCGCAAAGTGATAAAAAAAATACAGTAAAAAGTGTCTGACTAAGCGAAGCTCAGAGCTTGTGAGGGTACACTATAGCGAGACTCGACTATACCTACAAAGCATCTTCAGAATCTTACACATAGCGCACGAGATTGCCTATCGAATCCGAAAAATAAAAAAAACTGGTCGTTCATACCATGATATCATGGATCTACGGCAACTTCGGGTTGCCATTCTCCGCAATTTCTCAGAGGTCCTCGACATATCAGCAGCACTTTATTATATAACTTTGGGGTGCTCTACAAGAATCTTCAAAAAAAACTCTCAGTGAAGTCTATGAAAAAAACACTACATAAGGTTCCCTGGTTAGACGATTACCTAAATTAAGTATGCACAAAGATGTGAAATTACATGTTGATGGCGTATAAATAAGCATTGCTCAAAACACAAGCGAGCAAGCTAAAAGTGTGTTTTCACGATTTATGTCTTGGTCTCCAGATGGTCTCTAGAGATTAGAGAAGTCCAAACCTCAAAGGAGAGAAAATTTTAAAAAAGACGAAGTTTCTTGATTCACTCTGTACACTCAGAAAACAACGAAACCATGGTCAACAAAAGAACATTTTATTCTATTTGGATTTAATGGACATCACAATGCCTGCAATGGCCAACCAAACAATACAACATAGTCCTACACAAAAAACAGACCAAAAACATACATTCTTCAAGTGTTCAAAAGTCCCTTCTGGCACTGGATTTATTCGTCGCAGTTGTCTGTTTTTCTCTTTGATCTTTTCAAGCTCCTCAACCATTTTGCTGTTCATATCACGCAGATGTCTATTCTCTTCTTGCATCTAAATTTAGAAATATATTTTCTCTGAAAATTGCATTTCTTGTGGTTGGCTGAAACTGGAGAACAGTATTTTCTGCAATGGCTCCACATCGACTCCCGGGTAACACGAGTCGGGTAACAAACTTTCAAAGGTTTCCTCAACAATTATTTTAATTTTAACCTGTGGTCATCATACACTCTAGCGGTCATTTTGAGTATAGGATGACTGCAGGTTAAAATTAAAATACTTGTTGAGGAAACCTTTGTAAGTTGGTTATGCGAATCGTGTTACGCGGGAGTCTGTGTGGAGCCAATTACTTGATCAGTTAGGATTCTTGCTAACAATGGCTAGAGAGCAATTATTTAAGGTGTTTTTACTTTTTCTGAAAACACACGAGAAAAAATAAGAAATAAGTTTAGTGACAGCGTCAAGTATTTATCTATCATAATACTTTTTCGTTTGCTCATCTGGATCCAACTAATCAGAAAAAATACTGTAAAATAGTGACTTAGAATAGAATTAAAAAACAAGTATTGTCTGACTCGTTTCAACTAACCATTTTTTCAATAATAGCCATTTGGGACTTGGCACATAAACATATTGTCTTAGACACAGTCATTAGCTGGAGGCAATTGTTGTAGTTTGTAAAACCAATGATGTCTGTCAAAATATGGACGGGAAGTGGCATTATGAAAAATTATAAAATTAGATTGGTCATTTTTTACATTATCACGTCCTTGTATTGAACATATATTTACGCATAAAATTTTGGGCACTGGGTGACAACATCGACACAGTCAATGAAATGAATTTAAATAACAAATATTTTTTTGGCGGATGATCGGTTTGTTGTGGACTATTTAAGACGCCGACCCGCCGGCCGTGCAACTATGGCATTGACATGTCGGTATTGACATAATAAACATGTCTCACAAGAGAGGACCCTGACTATGACGTGGGAAAATTTCGATAAAAAATTGTTCCGTGTATCGTGTTTCGTCGCTTGTAGTTCCTTGCGAATCTCTGAATGCCAACAAAAATTACAAAATTGATTCATGGATCACTTATGAAAAAACACGATAGGGGTATCAAGGTCTTTTCGGAACTTTGGATTGCCACTTGTACTACTTTTTGTGAACCGGACTTATCAGGAACTTGGGCAAGCTTTACAAAGATATGCAACAAGAAACTTACTCATCAAAGTTGCCCTAGGCCACAGTCAGGGTATTTTTCATGTCAATTAGTTCAATAGTTGCTCAATTGATCAAGCTAGAGTCTAGCTTTAGAAAAAAAACTGTAAGATTTGATTTTCAAACTGTAAGATCTCCGCTTTGCAAAGATGTGAAATTATAATATGTAGTATAAATTTATCTTTACTTTTCGAAGAAGTGTCAATCAATCAAAATAAGGCACTTGGATAAAATTATTTTAGTTGTTTGAGCAATGAGTTTCTACACAAAGACATATGCAGCACAGTCTACGCTAGGGCTCCCATATGTGCTGCATCATAACTTATGATTTGTCAAGTTTCCTCAGCCACAAATTTTACCAAAAATTGATCAAAAGTCAGTGTTTACCTTGTCTGTTTTGTCGGCGTTGCGTCTCCTTTTTTTCCTCATGCTGAAAGAAAATGTTTGACACATTAAATTTTTCTTTTAATACCTTGTAACTGGATATACATTCGAAAAAGCATGCTGAGGTTCCAAAAGCGTTAATCACTAGATCGGCCTTCCTGGCTTCTTGTTCGCGAACCAAAAACGTTATCACACTAGCGACAGCAAATATCACCAATCGGAGCGAGAATACAGCGACCGGAACTAGTTCTGCACAACTTTGTTGCGGAAAGAGGATGATTGAGTTTTTGATCACCCCAATACATCGCTCTTCGCCAAGCCAACGAATCACTTCGGGAACTACCATCACCAGATTCATCGCTATGATTGCTGTGACGAACATGACTGAGTCTCTAGAAAAGTAAAGGTCATGATCATTTGAACAACGTCCATTAAACCTTACCCTGTTTGATTTCCATACAAATAAATTTTGGCGAACGACGTACACACAACCAATCCAATTAGGTAGCTTATAGTGAGGCACATACCTGAATGATACAAACTCTATTTCATACTGTAAATATCCTCTAACTATTCTATCGATGAGATTTCGTTTGAGTCGTTTGAGTCTTATTCGTTTCAGTCTAAAAATACGAAGGTTATTACAGGATGCTATTGAATATTTATAGCAGTGAAAATTGCACATTTAAATGGCTTAAGGCTGGCTAAACAGCAAAAAATTGAAATCCTAGCCAACCATAATATACAGTATCAATTACGATAGAAATATCAGCCCTCTTATTATTTATCCTATCTTGCAACCAACCAGAGATTCGTGGCAACTGGAAAATTTGTCTAATGAAAATATCAAAACAGAAATTGAAACGCGTTCATTTTTAGAAGAGTATCATGTACACGGGGTTTCAAAAGTCTGAAAATGAGTTTTGTGTTCAATTTTAGTTTTGTATGAGATCAGCGAGATTTTTTTATTTTCGATGACATCTGATACACTAAACGAAAGCTGATGATCTGCTCTTTTAAACTACGTGTCCATTGACGCGGAAAAGTGTGACTGCGACTGTGTCTGCGACTTTTCCGCGTCATTGGACACACATCAACAGTCACAGTCACAGTCACAGTCGCAGTCACAGTCACAGTCGCAGTCACAGTGTGTGTCCAATGACGCGGAAAATTGTGACTGCGACGTAAATTCAAATCGATTTGAAGCGTCAGTCGCAGTCGCGTCATTGGACACACACTGTGACTGTGACTGCGACTGTGACTGCGACTATGACTGCGACTTTTGCCGCGTCATTGGACACGTAGTGTTAGAAAATAGAGACCAAATTTTGCAAATTAAAGAGTTTAGAAAAGTAGGAAAAAGAAAAGGTTCTATTAAAACCGAAAATGAACCGACAGTGGTAAAAATAAAGCCTTGTCTTTTTCTGCTTATGCTAACTCTCTAATTTACAAAATTTTGTCTGTATTTTCTGAAAGAAGAGATCCTCGTTTTTTGTTTGGTGTATCAAGTGTCATCAAAAATAAAAAAATTTAGCTAATCTCATACAAAGGGGGTATCTATTGTATTACAATACATGCCGATTGTGGAGCGCACAAGATAAATCTGGTCGTCAATCACTCTTTACTGAAGAATGCCGAAATCAAACCAATGTTGGAATCGTGTCGCAAACTCATTGGTCATTTCAGCCATTCAATTTTCGCCAAAGATCGTCTCAAGGAAGAGCAGAAAACTATTGGATTGAAACAGCATAGCAAACTTCAGGTTCCTCGTAGACCTTCATAGAAAATTGACAGTCGTAGTAAATTGACACACCGGTTTTCACGATGAACCTACAAGGTGGAATTCAAGTTACTATATGAGGCCGACTTCTCGAGCAAAAGACTGCCATCGATCTCTATTTAACAAGATACAGCAAGCGCCACTTGGAGTTGAAGCAAGAGGAATGGAATTTACTGAAGATGGTCGTCAAGGTCTTGAATCCGCTGGAGTCAGCATCGAATCAAATGTGAAGGGAAGATGAGCCAATTTCAGTCCAATTTCGAATCGCTAGGGCTCTCACAGCAGATTTGTATGCTATCACTGATCCGAAGTTACAAGAAATGCGAGCCTGAATATTGGGATTATTGATTGAAAAGTTCGATGTAGAGGATCAAAAGTAAAACTTTTTCTTTTTTTTGTATTTTTGTCAGTTTTAGGATTTATGATTGGAAAGTAACAATGATTTAATTCTAAGTTACTTTCTAATGTCTGAAAGACATGGCGCTTAAATTCTTATTAATAAGTTGAGCATTTTGTCGATCCTTTCGCTGATTGTTTCAAAATTGTGGCTTCCTGGGAAATGCGGACACCGAACGCAAATTCTGGCACTGCCACATTAATCGATACCATGGACTGCAGAATAAAAACTCAATAATGCAGCAATTAAATAGGTATTGCGGCATACCATTCACGTTTCAATTTGAAACTTTCTAAAACCTGCCAATTTCCGCATGTGAATGAGCACATTTTCTTTGAGATGTTCATTATTTCCTTCTTTACAGCATTGTAAACTCTGGTCTATCAAGCTCAACGATAGCGTAGGCGGCCACTTCACGAAAATCTCCACAGAAGCTCGATGCAATAAAAATACCAAAGATGCTCATACTAAGCTACCGAAGATCCAGGATTTGAAGGTTCTCTCTATCAATATACACCAAGCGTTGAGCTGGTCCAAGAATGAGGGCAAGTAATAGCGCAGAGGAAAACGATGGATGCACATTTCGGAAAGTCACAAGGTAACTTTCGATCAAAGTTGAATATCATTTGATGATCATCATTTAGAGGAATCTCAACGTTGGATCGGAAAATTGTGAACACTTGCCGACAATAATCTTCGGTTTCTTATCGTTGATCGGCAACCTTCAAGGCTCTTCTTTCGCCCATGATAATTCATTCTCAAAGGTATGGAATAGATTCAGAATCCGGTAAAAATTTAAAAGTTCCAAATCCTTTTAGGTCGGGAGCACTGCAGTGAATGGGCAATGCCTCGCGTCTACCAAGCAGTTCGAGCTCAATGGGATGATGAATGGGAGCTACAGTCAAAACTCGAAAGAGTACATGAGGCGTGTGAGAGAGAAAGAGTAATTTTTTATTGTGTATCAGGCTAGGCGTATTTTCTGTTATTTTAGAGCTCGTGAAGAGGCTGAAGCAGCTGCAGGCGATACTGAGGCTGAAACTGCTATCACAGAAAAGACTTTGGATCCTACTCAGAAGTCGCTGGATACTAAGAAAAAAGTGGATGCTACTCAGAAGTCGATTGATGCCAAGAAAACTGTGGATGTTACTCAGAAGACTCAGGAAGCGAATAAGCCTGGTGTGGGAAGGCGTTAAGAAGGCAGACATATCCACAGAGTCATGTAAAGAAAACTATACTTTGTTGAATATCAGTCCCATATTTGTTGTAATAAATGTATAAATTCCAGTAAAGATTATTATTTATTATTCTGCATTACTTCTGATTGCAGTTCAGTCTTGCCTAAGGTTGAAGATGTCTAAGATGTCATTCTGAAGAAGTGTCATTTGCGGTGCGTGTCAATTGATCCAGGTGCCGATTGTGCCCGGCTCGTATCAAAGGAACAATTGTTCCCGGCTAATACAGAGTGTTTCAAATTTTTCTCACACTTTTAACCTGTCATAGCTTTTTTAAGGCCGTTTTTTTGAATTTCTGTGAACGTTTTTGATGACAATTTTTTGGTGTATAATGTGAAAAACACGATTTTTGCTTGGTCGCTCCTGTTGTTTTGGCCTTATCCATCCAAAGGCCACCTACAGACCAGGAGCCAAACAACAGGGGGGACCAAGCGAAAATCGTGGTTTATATACCGAAAAAATTGTCATCAAAAACTGAGTCGATCTGCGTTCACAGTCGAACCTGAATAACCCGACACACCCTTAAGTTCGTCCCATCCTTGGGTCCGACACTTTTTTAACTCGATTTTTTTGAAATCTTTCGCCAAATGTGATTCGCCAGTCTATTCCAAAATATCAGGGTTTTTATTTTGCCGGTCGTTTTTCCAAAATTTTATATTTTTGTCATAGAGACAACGTATCTTTTATACTAGCCGGAAAAAAAGGTCACAGGGAGGCAATGGTCGCCGGCAGGAAACGGTCGTCTTATGTAAGCGTCCCATTTATGCAGGCCGGGAACAAATGTCCGTGTCCGACGTAATTAACACTCGGAGGACGCCCTGAAACAAAGGTATCTTCTGGTGCAGAATTTCATTCCAGAAATCCGTTTAAACCGGATTTCTGGAATTTAACGAAAATCCTGGTTTTCGGACCAGGATCCCGACCAGGATCCTGGTTTTTAGAATTTCGAATCCTGGTCCTGATCCTGGTCTTGGACAGACCATAAAATCCTGAAATCCGTCCTGGTCCCGTTTCTTCATCTCTATTTATATAGGTAGGTGGTAGATAACATATGTTCAAGCAGTCAACAATCTGACAATTTGGTGAGTTTTTTCAAATACAACAAACACAATATTTCATGTATTTCTTTTCTTTTTTTTTGTTAATTGTCAAGAGACCGCTCTTGTTTATTGAACAAAATCAATTTTATTATCACCCTTTTATTATCACTACGAAAAATGGCCCTTATTATTTCTTCCTTTTCTTTAAAATAAATTTCGGAAAATTCCCATTTGGCTGTGTTGATTGGGGTTGACTACCACGTGGGGAGACAACTCCCATGATTTCCTGTAGGGAACGGGGAACGAATTGTAGTTACAGAAAGTAAACAACATTGTTTAGATTAATAAATAAATGTTGAACTAAGCAGATAGGCACCGTATTTTCTCTAATAAGACCCCATGAGGTCTTATTTCTCAACCCTTTTTTGGAGGTGGGGTCTTATTAAAAGGTGGGGCCTTATTGGAGAGTGGGGTCTTATTAGAGATATTACAGTATGCATAATTTGCATAATAGACATTGATAAAATCGATTTTATTGATTTTGTTCAATAAACAAGAGCGGTCTCTTGACAATTAACAAAAAAAAAGAAAAGAAATACATGAAATATTGTGTTTGTTGTATTTGAAAAAACTCACCAAATTGTCAGATTGTTGACTGCTTGAACATATGTTATCTACCACCTACCTATATAAATAGAGATGAAGAAACGGGACCAGGACGGATTTCAGGACAGGACAGGATTTTATGGTCTGTCCAAGACCAGGATCAGGACCAGGATTCGAAATTCTAAAAACCAGGATCCTGGTCGGGATCCTGGTCCGAAAACCAGGATTTTCGTTAAATTCCAGAAATCCGGTTTAAACGGATTTCTGGAAGATGTACCACCTTCTTGTCCAACGATGAAAGCTCTCCTAAAAACAAAAGACCACTAATAGATTCTGTCATATAGACATACAAAAGTTTTGAGTCTACCTGTTGGCAAAACCTTGACAAACTTCTCGATAGCATTCTTCTGCGATGCATTCTTTTCTTCGAGTTCCTTGAGCTTGGCAGCGTATTGTTCATGTGTTTTAGCGTGAACGAAGAGATCCTTTGTCGACCCGTTTGCCATCTTGATTCGTTTGTTGCACACTCGACATTTCGCTTCTGTAACGGACAACTTGTCGAAAAGACCGATGCTCCAGATAATGCTCATCTGAAAACAAAAGTCATGAACAAAATGACAATGATTTTTCTGAATAAATGAGAAATATAATGTCGAGAAATTGCAGAAATCAACACTTTAAAATAACAGATTGTATTCCAAATGAATGAATGAAAATACCCGAATGAAAAATGCAAACGTAATTTCGATCAAAATTCGTTTCAAGATGACGTTTCAAAAAAATACCATTTATATTTACCAAATTCGACGACCAGGATTGGCCAAAATACCAGGACCAGGATTTTTTAATTTGACCAGGACCAGGATTTTGTTTTATTGATAAATTTCGACCAGGACGGACCAGGACCAGGACAGGATCCTGTCCTGTCTTCGTCTCTATATATAAAAATGAAACATGCATTCGCCACTGAAAAACGAGTATAGTCAAAAATTGGTTATCCGCCACCCTTCTAAACCGCTACCCTGAATTTACTTAACTGAACTGAGATTGTCTTATTTTCTGTCATCCTAGTTAACCGCCTTCATTGGTTATCGGCCACTTTAAGTCATGCCCCTAGGGTGGCGAATAACCAAAGTTTAACTGTAGTTGCAAATTTGTGGCAAAATTATTTCTCTTTCTCAAGCAACAATGTACAGGGTGTTTCAAGAAATTTGCACACTTTTAAACGGCCATAACTTTTAGGGCGATTTTGTAACGCAGATCGACTCAGTTTTGATGAAAATTTTTGGTATATAATGTGAAAACACGATTTTCGCTTGGTCCCCCTGTGGTTTCAGTCCTGGTCATGGGATGCATTTCAGTCCTGGTCATGGGATGCATCGGGATGACCAGTGCCCAAACCACAGGGGGGACCAAGCGAAAATCGTGTTTTTCACATTATATACCAAAAAAATTGTCATCAAAAACTGAGTCGATCTGCGTTTACAGAATTTTAAAAATCGCCCTAGAAAAAAAGTTATGGCCGTTTAAAAGTGTGCGAATTTCTTGAAACACCATGTATATATCCCCAAAATCTTAGACTTTTTCATTTTCTGTCCAAAGTTGACCTACTTTTTATAACTTCCATAATTTTTTACTTGTATGCTTGTATCAAGAATTGGGCTATCATACACAAAAAAGACCTGCTGAACTGATTTATAAAAGTGAGAATAACAAGACCAAGGAAATATCAAGGGTATATACCCATACCCTTATTTATTTAATACGGCCCAATGTGTGAAAAATTAATTGAGTGAAGTTTGTGTGACAACACAACCTACAACCCAAACGAGTCTATTCTGGTTGGAGGACGTCAAGCTGATGCAATTCCAATCACTGATTACAACAATTTACTCACACTAAGATAACTGCGATAAGAGTGTCAACATATTTTCACCTTATTCACTACCATTTTTAGCATATTTTGGGCTCATATCTCCCGGAATCTCTCCATCTCTTTTTACTGCTTTCCTATGGATGAACTGCGAGAAGCACGTTTTGCGCTGCACTTGAACATCCATTTATTTCTCTTCTTCAATATCAGTGTTGGAAACGGAGATGGAAGTTTATTGAAGAAGGTACCCAGGAAAATGGGCGGAGTCTCTGATTACCACTTTATCAGAAGCCTATTTAGGAGGGCAGTTGAGCGTCTCTTCTATCGCATCTTCATTCACTCATATATTGTTCTTTTTTAAATAGGAGAACTCCTATTTTCACTTTTATTTTTTTGATGGACAAAAATGAAGATGATTTAGAATAATGAATAAACTTTTCGGATGTGTTTTTGCCATAGTTTTTGCTTTGCCAAGAATATACAAAGGAAACCGCCTGGTATTGGTACTACACCCTATAAAAGGGAATTTTGCGTTGAGGCGAACTTTTTTTCTAGTTTTAACCAAATAAAGGTACCTAGTTTTATGCATTTTTCTTCTGAGGCACCCAAATATGGAAAATTTCTTCAGCAACTCGAATTACGCAACAGAATTTCAAAAAAGATACCATATGACCGAAAAGTTCCCGGACAAAGTTTAAAGCCAATTTTTTAAGTAAAATAAGAACACAACAGCGATTTCGTGAAACAGGCCGCAATGAAGACAGAGCAGAGAGAAATCGCTTGATGGCATCCGAAACTGTTTGCTTTGGAACATTCATATCACGAGCGATCTCACTTTGCTTCTTCCCTTCTTTCCAAAGTCGCACAATGCCTGCTCTCAGATCGGACATTCTAAAGCATGGAATTTATTGACATAAAACAACAAGCAATATTCAAGAGAGGAGAACAAGGGCTTTCTGATGATACCAAAAAAATGCATTTATGTTCTTATTTCACTCAAAAAAATTGGCTTTAAACTTTGTCCGGGAACTTTTCGGTCACATGGCACTTGAATCAGGGTGGCCAACCGTCTTTTTGGGAAAGAAGGTATGCGATCACAAAAAGAGGGCATTTACAAGTAAACTTTTGAAAAAGACGGGCATCATGAATATTTCTACTACGCAACACTTAAACTAGTTCAACATGCAAAAAATTACACAAAAACGATACTTTCAGAATTTTAAACACAACAAGTAAAGCATTCCGTTCATGTAGAATTTTTACTCGATTTTGCAATTTTCTGCCCTCTTTTTGTCAAATAAAAAGGAGACGAAAATTTCAAAAAGAGGGCATTTGCCCTCTAAAGAGGGCATTATGGCCACCCTGACTTGAATGGTGAGATATGACAGAAGCAAGATGGTTTATATTCGAAATTTGTGTCTCCCAACTTAAAATAACGTACATTTATTTAATATCGATGCGTAATTCGCATTCTTAAGGACACTTTTTAGTATTGGAATGCCTTAGATTTTGATTGTTTTATTGAAATTTATATTTGCGTTTTATTGTATTTTATTATTATCACCCTTTTGTCTTTAGCATCAATCAATTATTTTTGAACTTTTAGCAAGCTCAAATTATTTATTTGTATTGTTTGACTTCACTAACTCTAAAATGACGAGTGAGGTGCATCAGAGCGAGAGCTTCTTGTTCACGTCTGAGTCAGTCAGTGAAGGTCATCCTGACAAAATGTGTGATCAGGCAAGTCTTTGTGATGCTCAAATTTATGTTTGTATTGTTCGAATGTCGACGTTTTTTACACCTTAAAAAAAATTCTTCACCTCTTAACTATTGTTACTTGCTTTATGTATGAGAAACTAAATATAGTCAGGTTCTCATTAAAATATAAAGATGTCGGTGTCGCTAATCAAAAAATGAACAATATTTAAATCTCTCCGCTTCTAGCTGAAATGTCTTCGTTTTTGCTTTTTGCAAAGTCACCCCTTGTACCATAATTTCTTTCTAAATCTGAATCCGTTGAGATCTGATCGAAATAATTTTTATGAGCTGAGATATACATTAAAGTAGGTAAGTGGAGAATATTTCTGTCTGATGTACTCAAAATAGCAATATATATCAACCGATGATAATTATTTCGGTCAAATCTCAACGGGTTCGCATTCAGGAAGAAATTATAGTACAAAGGGTGATTTTCCGAAAACCAAAACCAGAGACATTCCAGTTTTTTAAGACAAAATTAAAAAAGACATTTCAGCAAAAACAGAGACTTTTCAGCTAGAAGCGGATGTTTTTCAGATTTATCCCAAAAAATAAGCACACGTGCGAACCCTTTGAAATGATAAGATCTTCAGCCTACAGTTAAAACTTTTTCAAACCTTTTTCTTTCACACACATTTTCCCAAAAAAAAAGTTATCTACTGCTATTTGAAAGCGACGGTTCAAAGAAGAAAATAATATCAACCGCAGCAGAAAGGGTAAAATCCAGAAAACCGGTTGGTCTTTTACCCAATTGATGTATAGTACAGGTTAGAGATGGAGGCGGGACGGGACATTCCCGTCCCGACCGGTGGAGTTTCATGCGATTGTCCCGTCCCTGTATCCCGACCGAAAAAAATTTGACCCTTGTCCCGTCCCGGGAAAATTTTTCGGTTTCCATATTTATTGTCCCGTCCCGGATTTTTAAAATGTGTCCCGGAACTGGCGCTAAAATTATGTTATCTAAAAACTCTATCTGTTGATGTTCTTGAACAAAGTGTTGATCTAGTACCCTTTTCTTGTACTTGTTATATGAGAATAAACGAGTGTATCAAATTCATTTCTCGACCGTGAAAACCCTTCCGTATCAACAACATTCCCTTCCGAGGAATTTCTCATTGTCATTTCATTAACTGGTATGTCAAATTCGAGCTTTTGCGTCCCGACCGGAAAAACCAGTCCCCTGTCCGGAATTTCACTTGGTCCGGATTCCCGTCCCGGAACAGATTTGTAGGTTGTCCCGTCCCGAAAAATTTTGCTAAAAATTTTGTCCCGTCCCGGAATAGGCCATCCTCCATCTCTAGTACAGGTCTTGTCTAGTCTTTAGTATAGATGGCAACAATAACAGCATCGACTCCATTCTGGTGATTGTCGAGAGAGGAATACAACTACAATAAGATGACTGGTCGTGCGGGCAATATGTTTAGTTAGTGCTGATTATGTCCTTTAATTTTCAGACTTCGTGCTATAAGCTATCTGCTGCTTCGCTTGTTCGGTCGTAATGTGGAAAAGTGGGTCGTCTTTGTTAAAACTAGCATTGTTGGTTTTGACGTTTTGCATTTAGTCTTGACGTCGATTTATGCAATGTGCCAAACTTCTTCTTGCAGGTTAGATTAAAAAGTAGTAAAGGGTATCAAGTTCAATTAGGATTTCATTTTCACTGATGACCAGCTTACATTTGAGGACTTCAAAGAAGCGGATTTCACAAGGTATTTCAGGGTTTTGGTATTTGTGGCATTTGTTTTTATTTTGTTGCTGTTTTAGGTAAAGGAAAGCGGACAGGAAGTACAGACTCGCGAGGTTTCTGCTAGCCAAAATCAAAAAGCGTTGCCGTTGCCGTGGACAACCGATGAAACAGTATCGTCCATCGTCCAAATATATCTCTGTGTCATTTATTCCTTTTATTTTTAATTAATAAATTGTTGTTGCGATTTGTTTGTTGGCTGCTTGCGGATTAATTCAGCTTCCTGAGTTGGAAGCTACAAAAGGTGAATTTTCAAAAATCGTTGTGCTTTTTTCTGCCGTTTTTAGAAATGTCTGCCTTGCGATTTTATTTTCCCTCGAATAGACACTTCACAACGCGTAAGTAGCATGATGTAGGGATTAAATCAAGACTGGATGTGAAGTTTCCCTAATTTCGACAAGATTTCATAAAATATAGTCAACAAAATTTGAAAAAATCATATTTGCAAAAAATCTTTTTTGAAAGTTCTTGGTGTTTTGTTTATTTTAAAGTGATTATGTTTTCGAGTTTTGTGGGGATGTGAAACTTTTCTAAAATATAATTAAAATTGAAACTAAAAAAAAACAATAAGCGACAAAAAATAAATCTAGTTTTTTTCTTATCAAGATTTTTGGTTGTGTTCTAAAAGGGGAGTTTCCCGACGCAAAATTTCATCATGCTGATGAAAGAGGAAAGTCTTCTTTGTCTGCACGATTCATCTATCATCTCTTCTTGTTGTAATTTGAGAAGAAAAAAAAATGCGTTAAAAAAATTAAGGATGAGAATATAGGGTAATTATGGGTTATCCGTCCACATTTCTAAAATTTTCTCAATCGACGTTTGATACATATATTTGTTGATTTTTTGTGCTAAAAAGTGTTATTTGTATATCGCTTATGCTTAGGCTTATGTGGACTAATTTTTGAAAATGTGGACGGATAACCCATAAGAACCGAATATAGTTTTGAAATTAAAATTTTTGGAAATTTGCAGATCTCTGACGCTATTCTCGATGCACATCTCAAACTTGACCCACATGCAAAGGTGGCTTGTGGTAAGCCAAATTTTTCAAATCAAATTTCTTTAACTATTTTTTTGATATTTAAAAATTCACAATCAATAAAACATTCGCTTACGTCTTTTGCAAGCACACGCAAATCCAGTAAAATTCCATTAAAAAATACAGTCTACTTTAGCCATACAACACGCCCCAAAAACTTTTTTATTTCTGATTTTATTGGGGGATATTTTAGGCACTATTTTGCACGATCTCGAAATGTGTAGTCCCGAAAACGCCTGAATTTGTACCACGCTCAAATGAAAAGCGTACCATCCTGAGTCAAAATTGGCACCGCTTAGTTAACTGAGATTTCTCGAGTATTACTTGAGAAATTCCACAGTTAATTCGCGGTGCCAATCCTGAATCAGGATGGGCACGTGCTCATCCAGGCGATTTTGCGATTTTCGCTTGACGGTGCGAAATAGTGCCTACCTAAGTTCCCTAAAGTCAGAAATAAAAAAAGTTTATTTTGAGGCGTGTTATATGGTCCTTTAAGGGACACTTCGATTAATTTTTGTCAATCTTGTCCGAAAAGTCGCAAAGTGTCGAAGGGGGTATATTTCGGTAACGTTATATCGACAGAGTCCTCCTATCTTCCAGCCAAGCTATCTTATTTTTGCCTCTAACGTAGAATGGGTACCGATTTTACAAAAGGTTCCCTCCTTTTGTTTTTTTCTCAAAATCAATTATTTCAAAGTTGAACTTAACCAACGTTCAATACAACATTCCAAATTCAATCGTATATTTTAGCAACGTACACGTCGTCCCCGTACTTGTTACATGTTGACGAATTATTTAGTAAGTTCAAACTAGTTCGAGTAGTCGACCGCTTGTTTATCCTTTTTAAAATATTGGGTATTGGGATTGGGTTCAAAAATGGTCAAAATATTGTATTGGGTTTAGCCGAATGCACATCACTAGTTAAAACGCGAAAAATAAACAAAGAAAATAACTGATTTCGGAGGGGACGTTTATGAAAGAGAACACGGTAATTGATAGTTTCAAACCGTACACAACCAAATATATCGGTGCATAGACGCTTCACTTCCTTTCGGACAAATGTCGAAAAGGGGGCGAAACGTTTTTTTTTGCCTTGGTCCCCCTGTTGATTTTTTTTGACCCCGCAACTAAAAGCCTAGGTCAGTCAGACAACTCGAAATCGAGTTGTTTATCACAATAGATCAATTTTTGTGAACTGAATGAAGAAATTTTTATACAGCTGTGTATTTTTTGAAGATTCGAGTTAACTGTGTAACAAGCCTAGTTCTGATAGTGAATTTTTACAGAAACAGTTACAAAGACCGGAATGGTACTTGTGTGCGGTGAGATCACCTCAAGTGCTCAAGTTGACTACCAAGCAATCGTTAGGTAACTAGACCCTTAATGTTTAGCTCAACCAAACCAAACATCATTCTGAGGTATCGACGTTATGTACCTTTTGTCGCAAATGGGAAAAAAGGTACATAACGTAACACGCCAAGTTATAACGCGCCAATTTAACTTTTTTTGGAAAAGGTACACTAACACACTATATATTCAACACAAGATATGTGAAAGATGAATATCTGACGATATCAACATATTTTGATTGATATCGACCTAGTAGTGTCATAAACACCCCCCAAATCAATTTTGTTTAGGAGTGTCTAAAAACTATTTTTAAGTAGTAATTTTGCCATAAAAAGACTACAAAAAGCCATTTAAAGGGGATCATGAGCTTTATTGGGATAGAGGCAACCTATTTTAGAGGGACCCACTAGCAAAAATGAAGATGTTGAACATGTTTTTCAATACTTGGGCCTATCGCATATAGAAACTATGGCATGTATGCTTTTTCATGCATCCAGAGTCGCTTTCGAGTGTCTAAGGAATGTGGGTGTGCGCGTCCCAACTTCAAGCCACAGGGGGCTTGGGGGGTTATGGTTATAGCTCGGCTCCAATGGATGTAGTATACCAACAATCTCGGTTGTGTAAGTATATGCACTACACTAAGCCCTCTCCTTTTCAGCATCGCTCAGAACCCCATCCAGATTAGCCAAAAGCAAAAAATAACTGGTTTATTGGGGGTTAAAATGCATACAATGTCCCATGTTGAAACACATGGGACATCAGCCTAAAAATAGACAATAATTTAAATTTTTCAAATTGACGCGTTATAACTTGGCGTGTTACGTTGTGTACCTTATTTCCCATTTGGGACAAAAGGTACATAACGCCAACGCACCATCATTCTTGTAGGGAAACAGTCAAAAAAATTGGATATGATGATTCCAGCAAAGGTATTATTATTTCAACCATGGTTGCAGTTAAAATTGCTAACTTTTAATCCTTTTTGCAGGGTTTGACTACAAGACATGCAATGTGTTGGTTGCCCTCGAGCAGCAATCACCTGAAATAGCTGCTGGTGTTTATGAAAATAAAGATGATGAGGAAGTTGGAGCTGGCGACCAGGTTGGCATTACCGTACGCACACACCATTTGGTAATATACATCTTCCAGGGAATAATGTTTGGTTACGCCACAGACGAGACTGAAGAGGCCATGCCATTGACACTTATTCTCTCACACAAACTCAACGCCAAACTACATCAACTGAGGCGGGATGGAACTATAAAGTGGGCAAGGCCTGATTCTAAGTCACAGGTTAGTTTATTAGGTAACACAAAAAAAATTAGGTTTCCTTTTACGGTATTGACACATTGGTAAATTGGTTACAAATTGAGAATACGCAGGTCAGCCATCGACCAATGGTCGACCACTTAACACTCGGAGGACGCCCTGAAACAAAGGTATCTTCTGGTGCAGAATTTCATGCTGAACAACTCTGTAATTTTGGATTTTGTCCGGATTCGACTCGATGTGCCCTAAAAGCCCCATTCAAAGTTTTTGCTTCCTAAAACGTGTCATTTATTTCAGTGCACTGTCTATACAGTGTATTTTGAACGAACCACAAAGCTTGAATGCTCATTCGAACCGCATGAGCGTGTGCTTTCAAATGAGTTATCAACTGATAATATATATTGAAAAAAAAGGTCCGAAGTATGCCAAATTATAAGTACGCAAATTTTTCAAAAATTTCAAATTTATTTGACTGACCATTTTGACCCTTCAAATTAATTTTTCTCTGTATATACATCATATACTAAAATGTAGCCCCGTTCAAGAGCTTTCAAATGGCATATCATTATCCATATCTTTATAAACAATTTATTGGCAAAAACGCTCTAAATTACAAGGGAATTTTTAAAGAAGAGTGAAAACACCTATTTGTACAAAAGATAAATGCACTTTTAATTCAAAATATCGCCAAAATTTGCTGCCAAGTTGCGAAATGATTTGTATTTCGTAGATTGGTAATTAATTGATTGATTATTTGTAATTTTATTTCCTGATTTTATAATGCTTTCGTTATAAATCGATGTTTTAGATGAGCGAAACAATTTTTCTGGGTATTTTTTGCAATATTAAAATCAAAAATTCATCAGATTTAGAAGCAAAATTGACATTCTCCAGGGACAGGTTTTTGAATCTTCTGAGAGCTCTTCGATTCGACAACAAATTGACGAGAAAAAAAGATGCAAAAGGGCGAAACATCAATAAGATTGTGCCGATTGAAGAGGTATTTTAATAATTTTATAATATGTTTTTTTCTTTTTATGATGCATAAATATATTTTTCTGATATTTGATGCCATAACAAAACAGTGGAAGGAATGCTACACACATTTATAAGCCTAATCCTGATGCACAAAGCTACGAATGTGCCAATTGCCGCAGGACGTGCTACAAGCTTTGTTTCTCCTGTCGTCGGCCAGTTTGCGCAAAATGTCATGCTCCTAACAATAATAACAAATGTGTTTTGTGTGTCGCAACACAGCATTATTCATTGAGACGGTAAATTTTGGCGATATTTTGAATTAAAAGTGCATTTATCTTTTGTACAAATAGGTGTTTTCACTCTTCTTAAAAATTCTTGTAATTTAGAGCGTTTTTGCCAATAAATTGTTTATAAAGATATGGATAATGATATGCCATTTGAAAGCTCTTGAACGGGGCTACATTTTAGTATATGATGTATATATAGAGAAAAATTAATTTGAAGGGTCAAAATGGTCAGTCAAATAAATTTGAAATTTTAGAAAAATTGCGTACTTATAATTTGGCATACTTTGACCTTTTTTCAATATATATTATCAGTTGATAACTCATTTGAAAACACGCTCATGCGGTTCGAATGAGCATTCAAGCTTTGTGGTTCGTTCAAAATACATTGTATAGACAGTGCACTGAAATAAATGACACGTTTTAGGAAGCAAAACTTTGAATGGGGCTTTAGGGCACATCGAGTCGAATCCGACAAAATCCAAAATTACAGAGTTGATCAGCATGAAATTCTGCACCAGAAGATACCTTTGTTTCAGGGCGTCCTCCGAGTGTTAATTACGTCGGACACGGACATTTGTTCCCGGCCTGCATAAATGGGACGTTTCTTCACGGCTTACATAAGACGACCGTTTCCTGCCGGCGACCATTGCCTCCCTGTGACCTTTTTCCGGCTAGTATAAAAGATACATTGTCTCTATGACAAAAATAAAAATTTTGGAAACGACCGGCAAAATAAAACCCTGATATTTTGGAATAGACTGGCGAATCACATTTGGCGAAAGATTTCAAAAAATCGAGTTAAAAAAGTGTCGGACCCAAGGATGGGACGAACTTAAGGGTGTGTCGGGTTATTCAGGTTCGACTGTGAACGCAGATCGACTCAGTTTTTGATGACAATTTTTTCGGTATATAAGGTGAAAACCACGATTTTCGCTTGGTCCCCCCTGTTGTTTGGCTCCTGGTCTGTAGGTGGCCTTTGGATGGATAAGGCCAAAACAACAGGAGCGACCAAGCAAAAATCGTGTTTTTCACATTATACACCAAAAAATTGTCATCAAAAACTGAGTAGATCTCCGGGCTCTAGTAAAGAATCGGTTGCAAAAAAAGTGCTTGGTCCCCCTGTGGTTTTTTTGTGAAAAACAGCTTGGTCCCCCCTGCACATTTAAAATTTTTAATTTGTCAATATTTGTCTGTTTGTTTTGTCTGTGTTATCTTTGCATTTTAATCATTCTGATTTCAGACATAGAATCGTTCATATTTATGTAATGTTTTTATTTACAGACAATGAAGCTATCTCTAGTTGATGAACAAGCTTTACGGAAAACAATCGATTTCAAATCAGTGCGCCTACAAAATATTTTCAAAAAACAACAGGGGGGACCAAGCTGTTTTTACAAAAAAAACCACAGGGGGGACCAAGCACTTTTTTGCAACCGATTCTTTACTAGCGCCGATCTCCGTTCACAGAAATTCAAAAAACGGCCTTAAAAAAGTTATGAGCGCTTAAAAGTGTGAGAATAATTTGAGGAACTTGTTTTATTGGAGGGTCCCCTTTTTTGGTCGACTGTGAATGGTGCCAAGGAGGGAACTTTTTGCCCAGCTCCAGCAACCAAAACGTAGTGGAAATATCGTAAAATAAGTGTTTAAAAGGATTTTGAGCGCGAATAAAAATGTTTTTGTCAAGAAGCATCTTTTGTAGTCTGACACCGCTCTCATTCGCTCAGCCTGCCTTGGGGACCAAGGCAGTTGGTCAACCTTTGATAACCAAATTTTTTTCAAAACATGTCTTTTTAGTACGGAAATTTTTTGGAAAGAACTTTCTTATCGTTAATATCGCGTATAAAAATTACCTAGAAGACGTCTGAACACTATTCACAGTCGACTAAAAAGGCCCCCCGGGACACGGTCTTTTCCCCGAAATGATCTTTTCCCCGAATGACTTGGCATCAATCGACTTCTGAGTACATCCACAGTTTTCTTGGCATCAATCGACTTCTGAGCAGCATCCACTGTTTTCTTAGCATCCAGCGACTTCTGAGTAGGATCCAAAGTCTTTTCTGTGATAGCAGTTTCAGCCTCAGTATCGCCTGCAGCTGCTTCAGCCTCTTCACGAGCTCTAAAATAACAGAAAATATGCCTAGCCTGATACACAATAAAAATTTACTCTTTCTCTCACACGCCTCATGTACTCTTTGGCTTTAGCCTGAATTCTGCATCCGTGAGTCGTCTTGGCTGCGGAGCTCCTTCATGTGGATCAACACTGAGTAAAATTTATTAAAAATAAATAAAGGTCAATACTACGAGACTTACTGCCACCTCATCCGTAACTTCTGTCAATTGCTTCGAAGCGGTAGCAAGGCCCTCAGACTTTTGATAGAGACAGGCATAGCGCTGAAAGTTAACCTTTAAAAAAGTTTTTATAAAAGAATACAGAAGCTTACGTTTTAGCTGGCTTCTCGGTACTCGAAATACAGCTCACAAGCATCAGAGGAGGAGACGAAACCGGTGGAGGCAACGACGAAACTGGCGACGGTCGAGGCAACGGAGAACGCTTCTTCTTGCAATACCTCTTCTTCCGACACCATAGAACGAGACAGAGGACAGATACCAGAAGACCTCTAAACTTATTGATTCAAAAGCGAATTAAATTAACTAGAAAGTGAATTTACAGAACGACAGCGGCACCGACGGAAATGAAGACAATTTGCATCGTACCAATTCCACTTTCATTGACACCCGAAATCTCAGAAGGCTTTACTGTCGTAGCTTCCGGCTCAATGTAGAAATGGTAATTAGCAGGCTGAAAACAAATGAACGAAAATTCAGAGTATGTGCTGGAGCATAACTCCAAATGGGAATCGCTGACTATACTGAAAGACTTACAAATCTGAGCTGGATGTCACACTGCAAATCTTCAAGGCTCCACATCGTAAAATTCAGAAGGTATCCACTTGTTCCACCAGTCAATTGCTCGTTCTTCACAGGACAGCTATTATTGGATTCACGCTCACCATTCTCGCCTACGTATTCGACCTTTTCATCCTGAATTGAGAAGCTAATGCTTGTATGTTCAGAGGCTTCCGCCATGTTAGAAGGATTGCTCCCCTCTAAAGGAAGAAAAAATTATCACGACCAACTCAGGTATCCAAAACCTATTTGCGTGCGAAAAACGGCTCCCTTTTCCCAACTCATTTCCATGTTGCAGCCATTGAGTAAGAATACTTGACTCTGAATTGACGCATTAAGTCGGCTTTTAAAACATAAAGCCTACTTATTGATAATATCATCAGTGGCGCAATTCAATGGCATAATGGTGAAGTCGATCCTATCTGGACTTGTCGCCAAGACTGCTTGCGTGATGCTCTTCGACGATTCCTTCTTTAACAGAATTGTACTAAAAATCTAATAAATCGAGGAGCACTGATAAGAAATATGCTTACGGCAGACTATCCTTTTCTTCAGCGAAGACACCACACGACCAACTAGCGCAAACAACAAGCAGCACCATACAAATCGAACGAGAAGAAGCACGCATCTGAACAGAAAAAAAAAGTAGGAGCCACACATCTACACACGTCTATGCAAACAGCAGTAAATAAAAAGAATTAGTTTTCGCTAGAAATCGAGACAACTAGTACTTGTGCACAAAATGTTGTCTTTGCACGATTTTGTAAACAAATTTTGTTCGAATTTTTTTGCTCGATACTGCAAACAGAAGCATCGACCGGCAAAATTTTTTGAACCGTTCCATTTTTAACTTGTTTTGCGTAAAATCTGATAATGATGACCTTGTGCCAGATCTGTTCAATTTTTTGACCTGGACCCGGCTTGGACTTTTTAATTTTAGTCCGGCCTGAGAGGAGTTTTAGATTCAGATCAGTTCCAATTCCGGAAATGGTCGAAGGCTTTTGGCCTACTTTATAAAAATTGGCGAGGATCCCCTCTAATATACTTTTTTCTTTATTTTCACTTGGGGCTTGAGTGGCTGTGTAATAGCTGAAAAGATATTTTTTTCTTTATAAATTTCAGACTCTGAAATCCGTAAGGAAACACATGCATTTTCGCAAAAATAAGCTCTTCTACTTGCAGGTGACCATCGAGTATAACTACCTGAATGGAGCTTGTGTGCCAAAACGAGTGCACACCATTGTAATGAGCACTCAACACTCACCAGATGTCACTCAAGAACAGCTTCGAGAAGACCTCAGGGAGTTGGTCATCAAACCAGTCATCCCTGCTCATTTGTACAAAGACACCAAACTCCACCTCAATCCTTGTGGCTCATTCATTGTAGGAGGGCCGATGGGAGACGCTGGTCTCACTGGAAGGAAGATTATTGTGGATACTTATGGTGGTTGGGGCGCGCATGGTTAGTCAAATCACTTTTCTAGGTAACTATCCAATTGCTTAACTATATTCTTATTGAAGGTGGAGGCGCTTTCTCGGGCAAAGACCCCACTAAAGTGGACAGGTCAGGGGCATATGCAGCAAGATGGGTTGCCAAGTCACTAGTGAAAGCAGGTCTGTGCAGACGATGTCTTGTCCAAGTGTCTTATGCCATTGGAGTGGCTGAACCACTCTCTATTATGGTTGGTTATTTTTCGGACCTTCTTGGATGGACTAAGTGACACTGAAACATGTTTAGGTGTCCCATTTTGGAACCTCGGCAATCAGTGAAAGCGAAATGCTTCAGATTGTGAAGGACAACTTCAACTTAAAACCTGGAAAACTGATGAAGTTAGTGATTTTTTTGTGTAAAATTGCAATTTATGGATATTTAAAGTTAATTTACCATGTTTACCATGTTTACCACAAAGTTTAAAGCCAATTTTTTGAGTAAAATAAGAATATAATTGCAGTTTTTTGGTATCATCAGAAAGCCCTTGTTCTCCTCCCTTGAATAGTGTATCGCTTGTCGTTTTATAATACACCATGCTTAATGTCCGATTTGAGAGCAGACAGACTTTGGGAAGAAGGGAAGAGTGAGATCGCTTGATATGAATTTCCAGCAAACAGTTTCGGATGCCATCAAACGATTGATTTCGTGAAACGGCTGCTCTGTCTTCATTGCGGCCTGTTTCACGAAATCGCTTGATGGCAACCGAAACTGTTTGCTTTGGAACATTCATATCACGAGCGATCTCACTTTGCTTCTTCCCTTCTTCGCAAAGTCGCACAATGCCTGCTCTCAAATCTGACATTCTAAAGCATGGAATTTATCGACATAAAACGACAAGCGATACACTATCTCCATAACGGAAGCTCTATAACGGATAAAAAGTCGGTCCCTTCGGGTCCGTTATGGAGAGCGTCGACTGTATTTCCAATGGGCTTACAACCGATTTGACTAACTTTAATTTTTTTGCCCGACTCTCTTAGATGATGCATATTGATTGACGTTGTTTATTTACTCCTTAGTTATTTGGCTCAGCCAATGATGAAAAATATGCGGTTTTAAAAAGTGAGAAGCATGAGACAAAGAAAACATGAGAGTAATATTTTAGACGAATATGAATTAGTCAGTTTTCACTTTCGGTTTTCTATACGGTGGTTGCACCAGAATTTTTTTTTTTAGTATTCTTACGTCTTAGATACTTTAAAACTCATTTTCTGTAATTTTGGACCAGATCCTTATTAACTTGTTACCTCGGATTTTGACGAATTTTTTTTTCACTGCTATATTGTAGAGCATGTTGTTTTAGGTAGGTTAATGCGTCTTCGCTATATTCAAAGTGCCTTCGTTGGCAAAAAACGCGTCAATTTAAAAAATTGATTTTTAAATTTCTCAAAATCTGGACTTTTTCTTAATATTAGGTTATTCGAAGTGATTTAATTTGACAATCATAGCGTGTGATAGCTCGTTAGAACCCTGAGATCAAGCTGAAAAAAATTATGAATTTTCTAGTATTTATACTTTTTTACAAAAATATTTTAAAGATCAGCTTGATTCCCAACTCAGCCATTTTGCTTACAAGTGCTGGAAGATGACATTGTAGCTAGTCTCCAGACGAAAGTACCATCTGCCATCAATAGACCGCATTGAGCCGCAGCCTTGCGATCATCGTCCGAAGCGAATATAACCAGTCATTTTTCTCATGGGTCAAGGAAAGCCTCCTAGAAACACATTAAGCTACCAAGAGGATCTAAAACAAATATTGACATACCTCTCATTGCTTTCAGATACAAAAGAGCAATAAATGTTTTCGCAAATTTTCGGCAGAAAAAAAAGATCTCTCACTGTTGCTGCAGCCATTCTTCTTTGGCGGTAATAAACATTTCTGACCTTATGCCAAGATGGAAAACGTATAGCTTTGATGTTGGCTCTTTCCATGTTTGCCCTGCTTGGATAGCAATCTTCAACGCATGCCGCTGATCTTTCTTGTGCGCTTCTTAAAGTTTCGTCAATCATCAATAGATTTTCTTCGACATCCTTCCTCATCACTCGGTCAATGTCTCTGGCTATTAGGTCATTGATTGGATGGAAACGGCATTCTTTAGCATGGGAGCCACGGTTAAATGAGAATTGACTGTCTTTTTCTCTCAGCATAGACACAGGAGCTGGTGGAACTTCACTACCAAAAATTTTAACTAAAAATTTGCGTATTGTTCTGAGGCTGGGAAAAGTTACTTTCTGCAGTCAATACATGCAAATAAACTCTTTTGAAACTTTTTGTATAGCCGGTAACCAGTGCTCTCTTTGATTACAATCATCTCATTACCGAACTTAGTTTGCAGCGGCCTTTAAACACAACCATATAATAGAATTTAAAAAAGGTATAACAGCTTAGGTAAGGATGTACTGCAGCTTCTTTGGGCATGTGCCTGAATATCGTATTACGCGCGCACTTTTTGTTATACTGCAGTTTATGCTGTTCCAAAAATGCGAAAATGTCCAAAAAAATCCAGAAATTGACGACAGACAACGCATGGACTACCTTCCCTGGCATAGGCGACCACGCAAAAGGCTCTTTCTTGAGGAGTGAAACTCACCTGAAAATTAGTGAAATCGTGACACTTGATTAGAAAGGCAACGAAGCCGCGATAAAGTCTAAAATGAGACAAACAGACAGCATAATTAACGATGTTGAAAATTGGTGTATTTTTCGGACAACAGGGGGGACCAAGGCGAAAAACGATTTTTGGTTGGAAATTTTTTTCGAGCGTGATGCACCACAAAAATTGCCATAAAAAACTGAGTCGATCTGCGTTTACAGATTTTCGAAATTCGATGTAGAAAAAAAAGTTGCATACGTTTGAAAGTGGGCATATTTCTTGGGACACCCTGTACATCCCACCATATAAAAGTAAAAATAAATTTGAAAATTTAAAATCCTTGGCGTTATGATAAGGCGTTTAGGCAATTTTTGGACATTTGTCCAAAAATTGCCTAAAAAATTGCCTAAACGTTTAGGCAATTTTTTGACATTTGTCCAAAAATTGCCTAAACGCCCCTATGCATAAACTTACATTCTCATCTGGTCCATTTGAAAATTGACTGTTTCTCGAATTAATTGTGTGTCCTAAAATATATTTTCTTCGAACAAATATTTTTTAAATTAAATTAAAAATATCTTGCTCCTGAAAAGTGATTACTTTTTCAGAGAGCTCGGTCTAACAAAGCCAATCTACCAGAAGACCGCCGAAAATGGCCATTTTGGACGTAAGAAAAAATAAAAAAAATGCCCACAAAAAATAAATATTTTTTTAAAATTTAGACCCCGAATTTCCATGGGAGCAGCCTAAAGAACTGATTGTGGCAAAAGAGATTCTGCAGAAGATGATGAACCTGTCGGTGTCCTGAGCCCTGTTTATTATTTTCTTCTCTTTTTCAAAAGACAACAAAAGAGCTAGTCAGGGTGTGTGTGTGTGGAGTGATTTTGCCTTATCTTCGTTGTTGTAATTATATTGCTGATACTACTATAATTATTGTTCTTTATTTTATTATTTACAAATAAATGTCCTTTAAACACAACTCCATCATTTATTATTATTGCCTTTGACTTCATCGAAAACTCCGTTGCTAATGTATTGAGATATGAAGGAGATAGGGTCTGTAGAACTATCCAGCTATAAATTAAAAGTAGACCTTGGTTTTATTGAAAAATTAAAAAAAGCAAAGAAACCTCATCACAAAAAGACTGGTGTGACAAAAGTTTGGCAGTGGAATCCACATCTGAGCCTCTGAACACAAAGTATAATATCGTTGAACTTTGGTGTAATCAAAGTGGGATTCAATCAAAAAGTTTACTCCCCTTTAGTAAACCTCCAAAAGCAAACCTTCAGTGGCTTTCGGCCACTCTAGGGTGAGATTCTGAGCAATCTCACAGGGAAGGTCGCGAACTGTAAAATTCGATACGCAAATTCTGAATATGCATCTTGTAGAGCATAGTCAATTTACTATATAATTTCAATATTTTCGGTAACAGACAGAAAACCCAACCTGGAGACTGAGAAACATCGAAAATAGGCTAAAATTGTTTTAGTCCCCTGTGGATTTTCGATACATATTTTTACAGTCCTACTGATATGGTGACACCCCTGTGTTCTTGATCCCACACCTGGGTCCAACTTTTTCTTCAGCAAACGGGTTAAAAAGTGTAGGACTCAGCTGGGAATCGAACTTTAAAGATGTCCCTACATCGAGGTTTGACCGCAGACAAATTTTCCAAAATCAATCAGGGGACCAAGGCAGTTTTCGGCCTTATATTTCGAGTCTCCAGGTTGAGTTTTTCTGTTTGTTTGCCGAAAATATTGAAATTGTCTGTAGTAAATCGACCATTCTCTACAAGATGGCATATTCAGAATTTGCGTATCGAATTTTACAGTTCGCGAGCTTCCTTGTCAGTCATTTTGACCTTAAAATTTGAATTCCTGCAAAAATTTTAAAATGTTTGGGCGAAAACGAGTATTCTATGGGAAAAATATCATCCCATTACACTTTTACTATGTTTTTTCAAACAGAATTAAAACGAGATGCGAACAGATCAAACGTTGAAAAACAAAATA
>JAMRYI010001231.1:0-36999 GCA_029231635.1 Ditylenchus weischeri
TGCAAATTACACAAGAAGTATGAACTTTGACCGAAATTTCAAATTTTTTATTTTAGCTAAAAGTTGATCGTAACGCAGGTTTTTTACGTGATAATACAAAAAACGTACACTCATGTGAAAAAGGAGACACAAGCGGCCATTTTGACATAAAGCATCTAAATAAGTTATCGTCAAATAACGGTAATAAATCAAAAAGAAACTGAAAACGTGATTTTAGGATAGTCCGAAAAATGCTCTATTTTCAACACGGTATATTGACCCCTCAGACCCACTTTTTTTTTTTGGAAAAAGCGATATTCGTGTTCTCCGTCGAATTCTGCACCCGAATATACCGACCTGCCAATCGGCCCCGTGAGTGTTAAGGCTACAAAATGGTTATAAGATTTCACAAAAACTATTTATATCTATTTATTTATTAAGATAGTGCCCATAAACATGCCCTGTCCTTGAATCAACGTCCTCAGAGGAGTCTTCAGATAAGACTCACTACGTGAAACCTATTTAATTCTCAGTAAGGACTTAAGAGTGGGCGCTTATTAGAGAGAGGGCGCTTTTTTTCCCACCATCGTCTAAAGGGGGCGCTTATTAGAGAGGGGAAACTTTTTTTCCCACCATCGTCTAAAGGGGGCGCTTATTAGATAGGGTAAGCTTATTGGAGAGAGGGCGCTCATTAGAGAGAATACGGTAGGTTCGGAAGGTAATGAATGCTACACGTTTTTGTTTGTCATCTTTTTGATCTGGCCTTAAATAAGTTAACCTTAGACAAGTATAAGTGGCTTTGTTCGCGAAAATGAGCTCAGCTGTGAACAAAGGTTAGCCAAATTTTCCAACAAAATTTTTTCATAAGCGTGTGTACTCAATTTTTTTATTGAATAAGCGCGACAACCCGATTGAAAGTTTCATAAAATTAGTCAAACTAGTTAAACCAAACTATTGAGTTGAACCGTAAGTAATGTCGTTTTTTCAAAATGGTTTTTATGTAACCTGTTATGATAATTTTTTAATACGTCATACACTATTTGATAGCCCTTTTCTTGGCCTTGACCATTTTCACCATTTTTTCTTGACCATTTCTACGGAAATTTTTTTTCCGCTGATAAACGCATAAATTCTAACATCGGATTCGTGCTCAGCATGGTCGATTTACTTAAGAAAATGCTCTTAAATCTAATACTCCCTGAAAAATTTTGTTTTTTTCGCTAGACCACAAACATTATAATTCAAATTCATTTCAAATTCTCCGAATTTTTCGATTCTAACCACCTCCATGAAAATAGGGAGATCCATATGTTCCGGTCTACATATCGACCCGATCTTTTTTTTATTCGACGCGCGAGGAGCAGGATTTTATGTTAGCACGAACTAATTTTTCCGCCAACAAAAATGTTTCTTTATCGAAAAAATTTTCAAAAAAAATTTTGACCAGAATATTTTTTTTCGCCGCACCAACCCAAGAATTTGACACGGACAATCACGAGCCTTCACCGGTTTCCTATTCAAGGACACCAACTTCAGAAAAAATGATCGTAAAAGTGACCTAAAAAGTGAGTGCTTCATACAATCGAAAGCAGCGCTATAGTAGTTGTTGCAGTTGTTGAGTAGTTAGTAGTTGTTGAGACTCGAAGGCGCCGCTGCGCAGATGGCGCATCATCCGCCTTAAAAAATGATTATAAGTTAATGAATTTAGAATCTATGAATGTTAGTGACGCTAGCGGCACTTGGTTGGCGCCGAACATTAATTCTAGAAGGCACACAGTACCCGCTGGTAGTTCGGGTGTATCTTCCTTGTTACGGTACACACTGGTCAAAAATAATTATAAGTTAACTATGAATGTTGGTGCCGCTTCGCGCCACTTCGTTAGCGCCGAACATTTAATATCAACATGCCTTAGTTAACTATAAATGTTGGTATTTGTGTGAGTTCCGGTGTGTATTTGTGGTTCGGGAACCCGCTGGTCATTCGGGTGTATCCTCGTGGTTCGGGTACCCGCTGGTCGTTTGGGTGTATTCTTGTGGTTCGGGTGTATCCTTGTGATTCGGGTACCTGCGGCCTTAGAAGGCACGCTGCGCGTAAGCGAGGACTATACATAAAACAACCGTGAACTATATTCGAACCACACGTGGATTATTCAAGGACCAAAAAAAAATTTGCCTAAAAGCCACTTTTTGGACCGATTATTGACCAATTTTTTTTTGCCCAGGTACTAAGACGCCTGAACGCAGAGATAATTTTTTCACACGTAGCATTACGCCAGTCAAAATAACACTCAAACGGAAAAGTTTATTTTAGAAAGCGGTGGTCTGTTGCATTTCGAAAGCGTTGATAAATTACACGTACCACCGCTTTTGAATTTAAAATGAGTAAAATGTTTGAAAATACACCTTTCGTTTAGTTCTGAAAAACCAGTCAAAACCACCTATACTGAAGGTGAATTCGAAAAATACGACATAACCATTGACACCAAAGACAACATAAAAATGTACGCTATATGAACTGATCCGTTGCACTTTTTAAGCGTTCAAAAAACCACGCAAACCACCGCTTTTCCATTTTGAATGAGTAAAACCTTTGGTTAAGTTCCAAAAATCAGTTAAAACCAGTTAAATTATAGTGTTTTCAAAGGTTGTATTGTTAGCAAGTGTAAAAGCGGTGGTTTGTGTGTGTTTTAATGCAAGCTAATCTTTTGTGTAAATTTGCTTGTGGTTCGGGTGTATTCTAATTTGGGTACCCGCTGGTGGTTTAAATGTATCCTTGTTGTTCGCGTGTATCTTTGTGGTTCGGGTACCCGCTGATTGTTCGGGTGTATCCTTGCGGTTCAGGTACCCGCTAGTCATTCTTTGTGGTTTGTGTATCTTAGTGGTTACGGTGTATCTTTGTGGTTACGGTACTCGCGTCGAATGGTGTAATCAGATGTACGATACGATTAGCGGAACATACTCAAACAACTTTTGTGACGTACAGACAGACAGAATCCAGCGCTATAGTAAAGCCGGATTAGTCAAACCGAAAAAGGGGTTAAAAATAAGGTAGAAAGGTTTCTCTTTGACTTAAAATGACTTCTGCGAAATAAAAAATCTTATTTAAAACTTGTAAGGATTTTTTAAAAGATGTACAAAATTAAATATCAGCTGCAAATATTGTCTGATAATTTTTTATTCATTTAAACTGAGGTTTAAACTCTAAAATTTATTTTGTAATGAAAGAAATAAAAAACACAATTTTTCCTGCAGAAAAAAACCATATAATTTTTGTAAGCAAAGTTTGTCATCTCCAGCCGATCTTTAACACTTTCTTTTCGGTTGTCTGAAAGTAAAAAATTTTAAAAACTTTGTATTCTTCATTTAAAAAGACCATAAAAATTTTCTGAAATAATTTTAAACAACAATTTAAAAAAAAATTGTTGCTTTTTTTTAATTTTTGCTGAATGTTCTATACACTCCGATACTCGGATGGCCTCTTTGGTGGAATCGAAAGAATTTCATGCCGATCATTTTTAGTATATACACCTTGGGTGGTTTGATATATGGGATTCGAGTAAAAACGGCATTAAAAAATTTGCACATTTTTTAAATTTTTGTAACGTGCAAGTGCATTTTTTCAAATTATTTTAAGACAGATTACCGCTAAATTATAGCTCATAAGATAAAACAGAAAAGGTCTTTCTAATAGACATATGGTTCAGTCATTTAAGCTTTTTAAATTTTAGATTTGATTGATTAACAAGACTCAAAAGAAAGTTCAAAAAAAATTTCGACGTGAAACTTTTTTTGCTAAGGAAACCTGCGTTTTTAACAATGAATTCGTGTTCAGCGCAGTCGATTTACTTATAAAACTGTCCTCAAACTTAAGAACTTGCTGTCAAATTTCAAATTCCGCTGAAGACGACAATTATTCAAATCTCAAATTTTTCGAATTTTAAATATTTATTGTCTTGAGCGGAATTTAAAATTGACAGCAAATTGCAAGGTTTGAGCAGTTTTATAAGCAGATCGACCACGTTGAACATGAATTCGCTGTTAAAAATGCTGGTTTCTTCAGCGAAAAAAAGTTTTACGTCAAAACCTTTTTTGAGGTTTTTTCAGAGTCTTGCTAATCACTTTTATACTACAGTCGAGTCTCGATTAACTGACACCCCCCGGGACCGGCCTTAGTTGAGGGTGTCGGATAAGCGAGACTTTTAGACTAAAAAGTCTCAAGGGTGTCGGTTTATCGATTTTCTTATGGACATACGAGAGATAATCAGATTTATTCTAAACAAATAATATTCATTCAACAATGGAAAAGAATTATGTTAGTTTTTTCTGCTTTTCTTTCAATTTGCGTTCTTCTTAAAAAACGGCGAAGCAAGAGAAAGATCAAAAAATTGAAAAGGAATTTTTTAAATTTGGCGGGAGTTTGAACAAATTTCGAAAATATACAAGGTTTATCAGGGGTAGTTTCATTGAAAGGAACCCGCCGAGGGGTGTCGGTTAGCTGAATGTGTCGGATAATCGAGTGTCGGTTAATCGAGGGTAAGGCTTGTGGGATTTCTTTGGCTGCCAACCAAATTTTTTTTAATTGCCGGTTAATTGAGGGTGTCGGATAATCGAAGTGTCGGTTAAACGAGACTCGACTGTACTTCAAAGCATTTTCTGGTGCAGCTTTTCTTGCTCTGTCTAATGATATATAACATATACTCAACGAACAGCCTTACTACGCGTATCTTTGCCTACTTAAGTGTCAACTAGCTTTTTAAAAAAATAACATGATTGTTTCTTTTGTTCAAAAATCTAAAATTTAAAAAGCTTAAATAACTAATCCATGTGTCTATTAGAAAGCCTTTTTCTGCTTTTTCTTATGATCTATAATTTGGTGATAATCAGTCTTAAAATAATTTGTAAAAATAGACTTGCACGTTACAAAAGCTTCAAGCATGTGTAAAGTTTAAAATAGCGTTCTTAATAGAATCCCAAATATCATACCACCCAAGGTGTATTCTAAAAATTATCAGCATGAAATCCTGAGTTGATTCCACCAAAGAGGCCATCCGAGTATCGGAGTGTTAAGAGTCAATATAACAGTAGATTTTTTTACTATTGTTGTGAAAACATGTAACTAAAGAATATTAAAATAATCAATGAGAATATAATAAATATCACCTTTATCAAATAATAGATGTAGTGAACGTAACCAAGAATCACAAATATCATAGACACAAGAACTAATAAGCCAAAAGTTCTAGGATCTGGCAATAGAATTGCAACTATGTCTTTTAACCTAAAATTATATAAGAAAAGAGCCAAGTTAAAGATCGAATATTGAATTCACATTGAAAACAATTTACAAAGAGAATTTTGTGTGCCGAAGATTTCATTTCTCTTTTTTTCAATGATTGACTGCTGCATTATTTGAGTAATACTTAAATCAGCCATCCAAAGTCCTGTAAACAGGATTTATTATAAAGTGTCTTCTCCTAACCAATGAAATTTTCAATTTGTTTTTAATTTTTAGACAAACATTGAGTTCGAAATACAATGAAACCTCGATAACTGGGCACCTTGAGAATCGGGCACTCTCGATAATAACGCGTATACCAAAAGTTCATGGCGGACTTTTGAGCTCGTTATTAAACGTAAAAAGATTCCTATAAGAAACTTTCAAAACACAGATTTTGTAGCTCTATTCATCAGGGTTGTTAAAGGGAATTTTTTTGAAGCCTTCACCTTCAACTTAAGTTTAAAGTTTTTTGCCATCGACTCCTTCGCAGGGTTGTTAACGAACATTTTTCGCGTGAAGCCTTCACCTTCGACTTTAATTAAAATTTTTTCCATCTCACTCCTTCGCCTTCATCTTCAGTTCAAAAATTTTTTCGTGGGAAGCCTTCCCCTTCGCTCCTTCACATGAAAAATCTTTGTGACCATATTCTGAAGGACCTTCGCCTTCAATAAGTCCTTCGATAAATCATCAAGGGTTCGATCTCATCAACGTTCTTTACAACAGTAGATTCAAAGAAACAATAAATGTGCGACAACAATAAATGAAATGCAAGTTCAAATATCAATAAGATCGCGGTTGTACGTCATCATCACCTTCCGGTGGGCATGCTTAGCGCTTGTATTGATCTTCGCTCCATTGGTCTTGTACCCGACGACTTGAAGCCGGCACAAACATCGGGAAGGACCGTCAAAGCCTAAATAGAATTTATTTATTGGGGAGAAAAGGTGGCATTGTAATGTATAAAGTCTTACCTGAATCTTGGAAAGAAGTTCATTTAGACCCGGCAGCACCAGAGAAATCATTGGTTCATCTTGCTTCTGTTGCTTCTTGCTTCCGCTTGTTTTGATCACTTCAACTAGTTTCTTCTCCAGCGTTCGCAGCTCTTCATCCATCATTTTCGCGAGAGTTTGTCGGCATGGAGGTGCGAAGTTGGGAATTTGCTCGAGAATCTTCTGAACGATAGGAGATTAAATGAGAGACATGTCAAGAAAAAAGCGCTTACCTTAAAGTGGAAGTTGTCAACAAGGCGCGTAGAGATTGTGGTGGAGGCAAAGAGACAGACGAGATGGCGACCAGGCTTCGACTTGAAGTGAACTACAGGAAAATTGAGCTTAGGCTGGAAATTCATTATTGATCATTGGGAATATAAAATGCAAAGCAATAAATAGTTACCTGCAGATTGTCAAGGAGTATCTCGGCAGATGGGTGATGAGTCTTAAAATGTCGTGCGCTGTTCTTCGTTGAGCAATACATCCCACATTCCAACTCCTGGCCTTCCCTTTCGACAATGTATGTGCACACTTCTTTGATAATCCATTTTGTTGTTCCACCTGAAAAATTCGAAAATTTCTGTGCCAAAATTTTTGTTCGAAAGCTGCCTCCACCTTTTCCTGTATCCTCTTATTTTGGTTGAATTGTTTTGAAGGGAGCTTCCTTTTCCTGTTGTTGTTGGGAGTTGCGTCTTGTCTCATTGGTTCCTCTTTTCTCTCCTCTTCTTGGTTGTCGCCGCCCAATAGCTCTGCACTTGGGTTAGTCTCGTCCATACTAAAGTTTGCGAAATGAGATGATGGATGAGATGGATGTAGGGGATTTATAAGGTAGGTAGTAGAGACGAACGATAAAGGAAAAATGCGGGATTTTCAATTAGAATTTCTGGTGGACTTATTGAAGGCCCTTCACCTTCAGTTCAAAAAATTTTTATGTGTGAAGCCTTCACCTTCGACTTCACTTAAAATTTTTCGCCGTCTGACTCCTTCACCTTCAAATCGAACATTTTTTTCGTGTGAAGCCTTCTCCTTCGCTCCTTCATATAAAAACATTTTTGGCCATCTTCTGAAGGATCTTCACCTTCAATGAAGGCCTTCATTGAAGGGTTAACGACTCTGCTATTCATCGTCTTTCGAATACTATATAAAGTTTTATTGGAATATTTTGGAAAAGTCATGATTTGCCTCCAGACACATGAGAGGTCATGTTTGATGTTGACACGCGATTTATCACTTTAATAGCTTAAAATTTTCATTGGAAATTGAGGGTTACAGCAGCATCATTGCACTATGTTGTGGCGCAGTTCAAGAGCTATAAAACCCACTTTACAGAATAAATCTTGAAAATTTGAGTGCTGAGATGTGGCTTTTTGGAAAAAATAATTGCTTGGAATTCGGTTTTTTTAATAATCAATCACCAAATCATGACTTTTCCAAAATGTTCCAATAAAAATTAATATAGTATTCGAAATAGGATGAATAGAGCTACAAAACCTGTGTTTTGAAAGTTTCTTATAGGAATCTTTTTACGTAATAACGAGCTCAAAAGTCCAGCAAGAACTTTTGGTACACCCGTTAGGTCACCCGTGGGCCGGTCCCGGCCACGGTTAATTAAAAATATATTAAAATGTACCTCCATAACTGGGAAAAAATCATTCTGAAATGAGTTTGTTAAATTGCGCCACAACATAGTGCTAACGATTAGTAAAAACTAATAACTGGTACTCCTTAACACTACAAAGGTTGTTTGTAGCAATGAGAGCGTCTTTTTAGATCGATCAAACTATCGAAAAAAAGTTCTTTTTTGCGGATAATTTTAGCATTTGAAGTCCGGTGTGCCTTAGTGAAAATTCGGTGTGGTTTTTTGCCACAATATTTTTTTGCAAAAGTTATTATTTTTAGTTTCAATGTTTATCAGATGCAAAATTAATCGCGCTTTCTAATGAAAATAAATTTTCCTGTGAATGTTGCAAAAAGTTGAATGAAAAAGTTAAGAATTCTCACAGACTTGTTATTCCTAATCTAAATTTTCTTTAGATATATAGTTATCACTTCTTGTCCTGCCGTTTACTTTTTCAAGTTTTATGCTTATAAGAAAGAAAAATTTATCAGGATTCTTTTGCTAGCAAATGAACCTGTTAAACTTAAAATAAACAGTTACAAAATTGGCTTAATAAGTGTGAATACATCTTATGGAAAAAACATTTTGACGTAAAACTTTTTTTTTCACTGGGAAAATTCAAAATTCTGACACCGGATTTGTGTTCAGCATGGTCAATTTGCATGTGAGAGTGTTCTTTGAATTCAAAAGTCGTTGTCAAATTTCAAATTCAAAAAAAAGTTTTACGTCAAAATGTTTTTTCAATAAGATGTATTCACACTTTTTTTTAGAATCTGAGTGTCTCTTTTGAAAATAACAAGTTTCTTTTTTTTTGTTTCTAAGTTTTTATAACTTTTTCGGATTTTCGTCATTTAAAAAAATCGATTATTTTTAAAAGCCCAAATCTCAACGCTCAGATTTTTTATAATTATTCTGTAGAATAGGGTTTATAGCTCTCAAACTGCGCTGCAATATAGTTCTAAGACATTTTCAGAATGCTATACCATTAATAGGCCATGAAAAGGGCTGACAAATAAAAGGGCTGACAAATATTGTATGACGTATCGAAAATTGATTATAACATGTCCATAGATTTTTTTTTAATAATGCGTAAATAATTATTCCTCACCCAATACTATCTTAACAAAATAATAGATGTACAGTCAAACCTCGTTATAACATACCCCCTTGGAACTGACCCTAGGGGTATGTTATACTGAGGGTTATGTTATATCGGCGGTATGTTATAACGAGGTTCGACTGTACAACCTAAGCCGAAAAGATTCGAGTAGAAAGGCAAAAAAGCCGCTCTTTCTTGACTTCAGACCTTAAATGTATGTCGTAGACGAATTACAGGAAGATTTTAGCCACGGCTTATCGCAGCTTATTTTATACCTTCCCTAAACCGCAGTGCCATTATAAATTGCTTTCCGGTAAATATTTTTCTTAATTAAAATAAATAATGAATTAATTAATTAACACGCTCCGGCCTGACTGTGAGACAAGCAGCTTATAGTTCAGAATTTCATGGAGAATTCGAATCTGCCAACCATTTTACAAAAAGCCAGTTTGGCTTAAGATTTTGACCAGTTTCTGAATAGTGTCAAATGTGACTTGGGTATGTTCAGAAAATCGGCTGTCTGATTCGTCAGTCTAATCAGAAACATCGCAAGGATACCGATTTTGCCGATCGTTTTTGTAAATGGCAACAGTTTTGCCGAAAAGACCCGCGCCTCTCGATATAGTGTAGCCTTTTTTTTTAAATAACACTACACTACAAGGGACCACAGGCGCCTATCGGCGCCTCTATAGTATTTCGAAATTTCGATAGTGCATTCATCGTGAAAAACTACGCGTCTATCTACGTCTACGTTCTTTTCGAGACATCGCAAAAATGGCCATCGTTGGAAGCAGAAAAACCATCCTCCAGGCCTACCCCAAAATCCTCCAACTCCAATTTTGAGGACCACAAAGTTTTTCTTTTTCGAAGACATTTTCCTGGGTCTCGGCATAAAAAGACGCTGAATTGTCTGAAGTTTGGGGTTCCGTCGAGACATTGCCGAAAATAATCGGAAAAATAAGCAAAAATGGCCTGAATGTGGTCAAAATGTCCATTAAAAAGTAGGACGGACACATGCCAAATACTATATAGAGATATCAAGAGGAGCGGGTCTTTTCGGCAAAACTGTTGCCATTTACAAAAACGATCGGCAAAATCGGTATCCTTGCGATGTTTCTGATTAGACTGACGAATCAGATTTGGTAAGAGTTTTCAAAAATAGAGGTAAAAAAGTGTCGGACCCAAGGCGGGGACGAACTTTTTGCTCCTACACTATATCGAGAGTAGACTGTATTCGAATTTCTCTCAATACAATAACTATTCAAATATCGAATTTTTCCGAAGTTTGAATATATTTTGTCTTGAGAGGAATTCGAGTTTTAATGAGAACTTGTAAACTAAAAGAGCAGTTTCATAAGTAGTCGACCATGCTGAACACGAATCCGGAGTCAGAAATCGAGGTTAGCCCAGAAAAAGTCACGTTTTACGTTTTCAAATAATTGTTAATTTTTTTTAAACTGTCGCTTAACACTCTGAACACTTTGTTTTGTTTCCCTTTAAATCATTTTTTGATGCAGTTTTGTTTGCTCTTGAAAATGGTATATGGAATTTGCTGAACAGAAGGCTCTATCACCCGTAATTTTGCATATTTAAGTCGAAAAAACCGTTTTGGAAAAATGACACAATTGTTTCTTCGGGCCAAATATTTTACATTTAATTATCGTAAAGTCTTTAACAATACGTCGTTAGAAAGCTGAGTTCCTCTTCTCTTGAACAAGGTGTAAAAATAATAGGTGTGTACAAAAAAAGTTGGAGTACCAGCCGATTTTCTGAACATACCCAAGTCACATTTGACACTATTCAGAAACTGGTCAAAATCTTAAGCCAAACTGGCTTTTTGTAAAATGGTTGGCAGATCCGAATTCTCCATGAAATTCTGAACTATAAGCTGCTTGTCTCACAGTCCGGCCGTGACGTGTTAAATAATTAAATAAGCTTTTCCATAGCCAGCCTTTTCCAAAAGATGTTTTGAAAATTCGTCTAAATTTTTTGGTGCTGTTGGTTTGCCACCATTTCTGCTTAATTACAAAAATATTTTGTTTTTTATTGAGTTTTACCTATTCTCGCAAACGTGATTCCTCCAAATAAGAACAAAATAGATAAAGTAAGTGGCCAATCTAAAACTAACTTTGAGCTTATTAAAAAACATTTGCGAAAAATTCCAACATACCTTCCCGTTTATTAGCAGACTGTCCTAAGTATTGTATTCCAGTATAATTCGCAGTAGATTTCTGAAAAAATTCTTAGTTTCATGAAAAATATTTTTTTAATAATCAAACATTAGGCTCGACTGAGTTTGTAAGCCAATTTTCCATAAAAGCATCTAAATCAAACGGGCTGCCTGGGAGCCAAATCGAAACAACGCAGAACATAGTGAAAAAACATTGAGTCTATAAATGCTACTAAAAATTTTTGGCTCTATATGTGTTGGGGGTCCTCCCGAAAAAAACATGCCTTGGTCCCCCTGTTGATTTTTTTCGAAAAATTTTTTTGCTCGAAAGTCTCAAAAACGTGTGTGAAATCATATGAAACTACATATTTTTTCAGAACAATGTACTTCACCGAAAACGAGAGGCTTACCATCGATTTCAATGCTTGCGAAGACATAGACTTATCTTCAACAAATTTTTTTACTGAATTTTTACAAGCTTTCTGCGTTGTTGTTGGAATAAAAGAAGTAAAGGAATAATTTTTTTCGAAAAAAATAATAACAATGGGGGGGGGGCGGTACCAAGGCATGTTTTTTTCGGGAGGACCCCCAACACATATAGAGCCAAATTTTTAAATCAAAAATAATTTACTGTTAGTGCCACAAAACCAGTTGAGCGAACTCCTAACCTTCTCTCTGCAACAGCATAGAAAATAGCTCCACAGATGCCCATAAAAGAGGCTCCACTGCGCAATATTCCAAGCAAATCATCGCCTAAATTCTGTGATTTACCATAGCTAATCACGATGCCATCCTAAACACGATGTAACTATTATTATAAGATTTAATTTTTTAGAAAAAGTTTACAAAGCCTAGCACAGTCATATACAAAAGGGCTAGTCCAAAAGCTGCAGGGAACACTTTTTGAGTTGTGTAATTCTGGATCACTGAAATTATTTTCTCACAGCAGTTGTATTCTTGTAAATTGGACACGTTTTTAGAGCTCTTAGGATCATCTTAACAGATTTTGCTTTAAAGGGGGGGACTGTTTTATGTCTGGAAAGGTTTTGAACGGAAAGCTGGAAATTTGAAATAATAATTAAAAATATTTGTCGGTTTTTGTGTTGGTGTTTCATTTCATTTGCTAAATTACTAGCTTTTCTGGCCCCCTCCCCGCAGGGGGGCCTATCAAAAATATTATCAAAAAGGCCCATCAAAATTTTTAATCAATTTTTAATCATTCATCAGTGATAGCTGATTGATGCTTACTTACGCTGTACTCAGTGGGCATGAGCAGACAAATTAACTTATATAGATAATATGAAAATGGATAGCTTAAAAATGAATGTCTTATATAAAAATGAAACACCAAGACAAAAACGACAATTACTTTCAATTATTACATGAAATTCGCAAATTACCGCTCAAAACCTTTCCGGACATGAAACAGTCCCCCTTTAAAATGTTCGAAAATAAATGAATAACTCACTTGCTAGTGTTTTATCTCTAATAGCCAGTTCTTTGACTTGAGCGTAAGTCTGAAGCAAAAAATATCGTTCTATGATCCAAGACACTATATTCCAAATGACAATAAACAAACAAGTGGTCATATATCCACAATATAAAAGTAGATAGCCAGTCATAAGTGGTGCCAGTAATTGTGCAGATTGATCTATTGTAGTTAGTCTTGCATTATGAGCTTAAATTTTGAAGCTTTCAGAATACAAACTTAAAAGTTCAAAGGAGCATTTCGCTAAGCTTTCAGTGTTGAGTAGCCGAATGGGTATATTTTATATTAATATTTATTTTACAACTTTTTTGAAACAACTAACTAACTTGAAAGTTTTTGTGGGTCATCTTGTTTATTTAGAACAATAATCCAGTCTTTTGTAAACAGCATTTTTTCACCATCTGAAGCACATTTAGAAAAAGCGCTTAAAGTAATAGACAGCCCAAGTGCAACGTAATATATTAGCACATTGTAATTAATCTCTTCTTGCATGATGTCCATTCTAAAATACTGATTTGTTTAGTTAATTTTTTGAAGTCAAAATTAACTGAGAATCAAGCACACTCAAACAGTTAACTAACAAAGCTGCAGATGCGGCCACACAACCGTTGTTGACAAGCAAGACTGTGAGCACACCAGTCAGGCGATTTTTTTTATCCAACCAGTTGCCTACAAAAGGACTTAAAAGCATTGATAAGAAGCCTTCAATAAGCTGATTGATGGCAACTAGACGTATCCCGCCTAGCTTTTCCAACACGAAAATCACGGCAAATGTCCATAATCGGTCACTCTTAAACTAATAAATATAAAAGGCTATTTAAGTAATATTCAACATTACAAAGCAAGACATTCCATAAGCCAGGTCTAGAAATCGAAAACTGGTTAGTGGAGTTAACATCGTTTTTATTGAGAATATATTTACAAAACTTAGTTTAAACTTTGTTTGAAAACACAAACAATCAAAAGGATTGGACAATAAGTAGAGAAAGTACAGCCGGATGAGGGAAACAGATTTACATTTTTAAATATATTTCACCTAGCGTGAGTTGCATATTTTGACTTGTTAGAAAGTATTCATATTAACAAACACTACTCTTGCTCGAATGAAAAAAAAAGAATGTGCACTTATATTTTTAACAAAAAAAAACATTTTTTAAGTTTTAGACCTTTTTTTGAAGGCGAGAAAAAAGATTAATTAAAAGTTTATTTTCTCAGTGACAAAAAATTGTTAACTCTAGGACTACGGAGATTTTAAATCCCTTTAACTTTAAAAAAAACATGTAGCTATGGCGTGAACTTTTTTTGTAACCTATACATTAATGTCTGCAGAACATTTTTGTTTTTAAAATATTTTTTCAACCCCTTTTGAACAGGAAATAAAATAAATCTTCAAAAAACTTCTTTTACTGGTGGGGTCGCCGGCGACCCCAGACTAATTATAGCAAGTTTTATGCTGATTTTAGTGTTCATTAGACATAGATATATAACTTTTTGTAGAACTTTTAACGCTCTTTCTGATGGTATCGATGGTTACCCGGTGAGTTCTAAGTTTTCTAAAAATTTAACTATTTTCTGAACAATTATTTTTTATTCCTCAAAAAAAATTTATTTTGATAATGCCAAAATGAAGCGCAGATGTGATATTTCCAATCAAGTATTGCAGAATTGTAGTAAATTTATTCCTCTACCAGATACATTTGACAGAATTGTTTTTTTTTATTATCAAATATTCATCAGGATGAAGCTTTTTAAAATTGTCAAGTCATGCCAAAAAATGGCTAAATTTCGATATTTTCGGTCATTTTTCGGCATGATTTGACAATGTCAAAAGGCAGTATCTTGATGAATATTTGATAAAAAAAAATTTGTCAAATGTATCTGGTAGAGAAATAGATTTACTACAATCCTGCAATACTTGATTTGAAATATCAAATCTGCGCTTAATTTAAGCTTTATCTAAATTTAAAAAAAATTGTGAAGTAGAAAAATAACCATTCACAAAATGGCTAAATTTTTGAAAAGTTTGATCTCATTAGGTAATTATTAGTACCATCATAGTGCATAATGCTACGAAAAAGTTATATACATCAATATATAATGAAGAGTAAAATCAGCATAAAACTGGCACTAATTAGTCTGGGGTCGCCGGCAACCCTACCCATAGTCCTAGGGTTAAAACAAGATTTGTGCTCAAAATGTAGCTAAGATTCAGCGCTTTCGAATGGTATGTTATCTGTGTATAATTCAGTTATGAACTAGCGAAATAAAAACGTTTTTATTTAACGCAAAAAGTAATAAAAACTTTACAAGACGGGCTTCTGCAAACAGATGTAGATAATCCGAATGATTCAGAGTAAACAAACAAAAACAGAAATACAAACCCAAGAAAACTCCTTTAAATGCTGCTAGAGACAACTGACACAAGACACATAGACCAACTGTGGCACAACTTTAAATACGTAAAACTGATGCGACTATTGACAGTGAAACTAGAACTAGGAAACAGTCAATGGGGAGTAAATCAGAACAGTGAAACTGAAAATGGGGAGTGTAGGCATGGGATGAGAACCGAGAGTGACGGAACAGGGCAATAAATCAAATATGACCCACCACTGGTTGGCACTGTATTCCTAAAAGATGAAGTAGTCGACGCGTGGTTGAACTCTGAATGCTTTCTTCGACCATATGAATGACGGGCTGCTGCAAACAGATGTAGATAATCCGAATGATCCAGAGTACACGCCAAACAAAAACCCCAAGAAACATCTTCTCAAAATGCTAGGAGAAGAGACAACGAGACAAGACCAACTGTGGCAAGCATTTACAAGCAAATACGTACCTGAACCATGCGAAACTTGAAACTCAATGGGGAGTAAATCAGAACAGTAAAACTGAAAATGGGGAGTGTAGGCATGGGATGAGAACCGAGAGTACGGAACAGGGCAATAAATCAAATATACCCACCATGGTTGGCACTGTATTTGAGATAGGCGCTGGAACTGAGCTTTCTGCATTGAATTGGATGCTGGAACCCGAGGCTGAACGCAGGCTTGCATTTGATCCCACTGGCTTGACTTGACAACCACCAATTCCACCCACACATCACCGGCGCAGAGGAAAAGACGTGACTAGAATCGGGAGACATCGGGTTACTTGACTGCAGGAGGAGGCAGGCATGACTGAGACATCACCAGTGTTATGAGGAACCTGGAAATTGAACCGACCTATGGGTCTGAACTCTGGATTAGAGGACGCTCTTTGAGTATCAACTCGAGCAGGAGTATACTGGAAGGAAGCTCTGGAAAGTCCCTCCATCATCTGAAAAGGAATCAAGTGCCATGTCAATATCGGAATTGACAAGTTCACTGGATGGAGTAAATACACTAGATACCACACTGGATATTAGACTGGACAAGTCTGTCTTTGAAAAGGCAGGAAGATTGATACCACTTCCACCACTGGAAGAAAGACTACTGGAATTAAAAAACTCACGGGTTTGACCTGGAGAAATGAAGACCGTATTCTTATCACGAGAAGAAGCACTGGCGAAAAAACGTCGGAGCGAGCAACATCGATGCACAAGAGTTAAATTCAGAAAAAAATAACAAAACTTAATTTATTGTGCTTCGACACCCTCGGCCTAATGTTTCTTCACAAGACAAATTCAAATGAATTATTTCTGGCGATATTTTAACTGGAAATATTCCCTAATAGTTTCCTATAAGGATTTCGCTGGAATGCGGGAAAGAAGCTGGTCCTTACATTATTAACAAGTTTATGGGATATTTTGGTAACGAAATATTGTGGAGATTATGCTCTTTCTTACAATAATAAAAATTATAGAAGTTAAATACAGGACACGATGTGCTCACCATCGATGTGAAGAAGATTCAAATCGTGAATAGCATCGTGTAGAAGTTTTTCGTTTTTTTCATTATTTTTTTGCAACATTCACAGGAACATATATATTTATTAGAAAGCGCAATGAATTCTGCACCTGATAAGCTTTTAAACTAAACCTAAAAGTGTTCGAAAAAAAAAGATATGGCGAAATACCAAACTGAGTCCAAAATTAGCCACATCGGACTTACGGAGCAAAAATCTCATATGAAAAAGCACTTTTTCAAAAATCCATTCGCACAGAATTACTCAGCATGAAATTCTAAGTAAAAAGCGACGCTAGTCACGGTCGGCCTTGACCGTGTAAAAAAAATTAAACTTTTTTCTAAATAAATATATCCCTTTTTTATCTTTCTTCAAAATATTTTTTATAACAATTATATGTGATCAACTATTGACAAAAGTGTCAATAATACTTGTTACACTGAATTTTTATATCTGCCATGTATTTTGCTTAAGTTGCAATTACAACCTTCGCACTTGGGTCTTTACAACCCTTTCCTGTCATTACTTGGCCTGGTTTGACACTTTCAAGAGCTGATTGCTATAAAAAATTAACGAAAATATGCATTTCTATTTACAAAATTACCATAAAGTTGACAGCGTTCTTTTGATCATAGTTAGTATTTCCTTCATAGTCTTGGCAAACGTTTTTAATTTTTGACGACTCGCATAGCTGTAAATTGTTCAGGCTCACAGTGTCACCCAAATTGCTGTTAATAGCTGTTACACTCAATCCAGGCTAAAAATAATTTCATTAACATTTCCAAGGCCGATAAGTCGGTACATAAAATTTGGCGGAGAACACGCCTATGACTTTTTCTAAAAAAAAGTAACTCTGAGCGGTCAACATACGTGTTAAAATAATATTTTAGGTCATCATAAAGTGCTCTTTTCAGTTTTATTTTACATTTATCTCTATCATATTCAATAACTTATTTACATGTAATATGTCAAAAAAAATTTTACACAGTGGAGTCTCGATATAATGATCACCCAAGGGACCGACCAAAGTGATCACTATGAAGAGCTGATCACTATATAGAGTGATCCTTACATGGAGTTTTACTTGATCTAAAAATTACTGGCTGAACACTATGGAGAAAATCGCTATCAAAATCTGTTTTTTACTTAAACAATCTTAACAATAACGACAACAAGGCATTAAAAAATTACTATGAGTCGTTTCATGACTCACTGCTTCTTTAAGCAAAAATTTATGACTAATAAAAATCAACCCTTCATTCCTATCATTCTTTTCGACTTTTTAAGTGTAGCGACTCATACACACCTTTTTGCTCAACTCTTTGAGAACATGTTGAATTTAAACTTGTGCAGATAAAAAAATTGCACAAAAATTAACAGAATTTTTTTTACAGAAATAAAGGGACAAAACAAAAGTTGTTGTAGTGTAGCCATACAGACCACAGCAATAAACCGCTAGCCCCCTGACATAATTTTTGCAAATGTTTTGAGACACCATTATTCTCAACAATTTTGCATATGTCAATTCCCGCTCTTAAAATTCCTCTGCTTGATGCGGTTTATTCTGCAAAAGTTGATTTTACGAAATACGGATGCTTTATTAAAAAGCACGCGTTTGAAATTGCACAATTTCAGCCTTAAAATTAGCAATGATGACTATATAGAGTGCTGTTTTGACTGCTGGGACAATGACAGGTGATCACTATATAGAGTGATCACTGTATAGAGGTTTATTTTCACTATATTTCCTTATTAACCAACCAATGCCAACATGCATAAAAATAGATTTGATTTTCAGACCAATTATGGGTCCTAAAATCGGACCGAAAATCGGTCCGATTAAAAAATCGTATCTTTATGCATTCGGGCACAAGTTCAAATCAGGTGACCACTATAGTGAAAGTGATCACTATATCGGGTGATTTATATATCGAGACTCGACTGTATCTGTTTTTTCGAATATGTGTAAGCGTTTTGTATCATCACAATGAAATCTAAAAATTTTGTCTAAATAAACAGTTATGTCACTTAAAAAAACATTGTTCATTAGGCTTGGCATCTGGAGTGAAAACGGGAAACCGGGACAGGATTTTCAAAAATTTAAAAAGCGGGACCAGGATTTTGAAAAATACCGGAAAATACCGAAACAGGATTTTTTGTCAAACAAACAGATGATCAAATTCCCAACGTTTTTATACAATTTCAAAGAACAAACAAATCTTTCAATAACAGAAATTAACATATGGAAGAGCCTTATTCAAGAAAATCAGTTGTTCTGCGTTCATTGGATCAAGTTGTCCTCTTCTGTAGTCGAAGACGTCCCTCGCATCGCTGAAGAGCTGCTAACTGGCCACGGAAGTTGATGGTGCTTGATCTCATGAGCCGTTAAACTAAAATAACAAAATAAATCATTGCAAAGAAAAGTTAACAGAAAAATTTAACCTGTTAAGCGAATGTGAGGAAGAAGACCAGATGTCAGTAGTGAAAGAGAGTGCTTCGAACTTCACCAGCTTGGCCTTGATCAGATTGACGACAGCTGCATAAGCACGAGGAAGGACGATTGAGGAATAGTGTTGGCGGCCCTTGAGCTTCTCGGTTGAATTTGAACTGTTGAAGAGCGAAATTAACAATCGGCTCTCGACGGAATTGAACGACGTGCAATTTTCGGCCACAAAGTTGATGACTTTCTTGTCCAGCGAGCTCATTCCACCTAAGAATAAAAAACATAAAGCAGGAAAAACGGAGGATAAAGACAAACAAAATACCAGAAGGTCTGACCACAAAGCTGTTCTTGACAGCTACTTCTTGCGACTTGTCCTCCATCTTGGCAAGTTTAGCTTCGTATTCAGGATGTTGCTTTGAGTGTTTGATGAGAGATGTGAGAGAAAAATCGGAGATTTTGAACACATACTTCTTGACTCCAGCTAGACGACAGACTTTGCAAATAGCTCCATTCTGAGTCGGCTCATATAGATCGATCTTGTAGACGTTGTGAACAATTTTGCATGAATCAAAAGCTTATGAGAACAAAAAATAAAAACACGCAAAAAAGAAGACAAGCAAAATGAAAAGATGAGAGCAAACGAAAATGGCGATAAACGGATAAAAAAACAAAAATGTTTTCGCTTCAAGACTTTTCCCATTTGTTTGATCCCGGGATTTTTAGAAATGCTAAAACAGGAAACGGGATTTTTGACTTTGGAAAAACGGGAAACGGGACCGGGATTTCCAAAATTCTTGGGACCGGGATACCGGGGTTCCCGCGGGATTCCCGTCTCGGTGCCAAGCCTATTGTTCACACTTAAATTCAAAAGATCAAGTGTGATACGGTCGTTTTTTCGGTTGACGGTATATACAGGCTGACTCAAAATTGCTGCATCTTTTTATTAAAGTTTTTTTTTTAAACTTATGAATTGAAATTTGTAGTCTCATTTCATTTCTGTTGTTTTTTTTATTGAAAAGTGATTGTATTTTGAATCGAATCTTTTGTATTTATCCAAGTAGCTTCCAGGTAGCTTAATGACTGTCATTTTCGTAAGAAAATCGATTGGGCAGGACCTACCTTCGCAAATTTTACAAAAACGATGCAATAATTTTGTGTCACCCTGTACTACTCGACAGAGCAATAAAAAACCGCCCTTTTGGTTCTTATATGTTATTGCACCACATTTTCTAAGTTTGGTGTATGTCACCAAAAATGTATTTGGAAATGTATAAAAATTAAAAATGGAGTGCAATAACTCATAACCAAAGTGTTTAATAAAGGTGCATACCCCTTGAAAAGTGCTGTTATTTATGATCAGATTGCGTTTGAACTGAGTTGGACAATCACCGCATGACTGCAACAATTTTGAAGCATTGTGAGCGTAAAAGTTGTTGAGAATGGTGGTGCCAGCTCCTTGTTGAATAAAAATCTAAATATATTGAATTACGCGTTTGATTTTACACGAAACGTGTTACCTTGTCTGGTGCATCTTGTGCCCCCTCCACCATCAACAACATATTTGTTGTCGGCATTTGCCCAGTATTTCGGATCTGTGCCAAAGCCCGCCTAAAAATTTATGGAATAAATAGTTACACGTTTTGTTAGATACATAATTATATGATTTCTGTGCGAAAATCCTAGGCGAATCTGACAGATCAATTTAAAAAAAAAATAGGTATAGTCGACGCTGGATTCAACGGTCGATTTTTTTGATCGTTATACAGAGCGTTCGTTATATAGAGCGTCTGTTCAGGTCAAATTATGCTAACGCTAGTCAAAACAACTAAACTTTTTGTCCGTTATGTAAAAAGCACTTACTGCATGAGTTCCAACCTTTTCCCACCTAAATTAACAAAGTTTTTAGTGATTTAGATCAGTAAGATTTTATTTTAGAGTCAATTTTCAATTTTAAGCCAAACATTAAAAAAAACAAAAAAGCTTAACTTTAATTTTTAAATAAATGCATGCAAAAACTCAAGAACAGGCAAACTAAAAGCATAAAAAAGTTTATATGGTCGAAGCATGCAAAAATATTTTCAGCTCTTTGAACTGTTTTTCAAGTTTGAGTAATTGTTTCAAAATTTTCCAAAATACCTTAATGCAAAAAAAAATAAGATAAAAAATAACAAAATTTAAATTTTTACATTTGTGTGTAAATTATATTTACTTACCAAACATTTTTGAGCGTGCAAGACCCTTTGCACCAGATTCCTTTAGCACCTGGACTTCCGATGATTAACTTAAAATAAAAAAGTGTTTTTTTCATTGAGCAGCTTTAGTCACATACATTAGAGACGGTGACACCAGGTTCGAGTCTTAAAATAGGTAGGTCATTCTCGTTTACTGTAATTCCTCCAACGGCTGGTCCAGCAGTGAGTCGTTTCATCTTATAATCAGTGTCATTTGTCACATTTGCTGTGGCATTTACTACTTCTGAGATTGTTGCCGTCGGGAATTTTATATTACAAGGTGGAGCCGCTCCCCCCGCTGCAGCAGCAGGTGGTCCTTTAGCTGCTGTTGGAGGAGCAGCGGTAGTAGCTGAAGAAGCAGGTGCTGCTGGCTTTGGTATTTCCATTTTTTGTGTACTTTCAGTACATACATTACTGATTAGTAATACTATGATGTTTATAGAAAAATATATGTGCATTATATCCTAAAATGAAAATAAATAAATAAAATTTGTAAAGTAGTTAATCCTGTCGGGGACATTTTTTATCAAACACTTTATGTTGGTTTTTTAAATTTTTGTGTTTTCATTAAAAATGGATTTTTTAACAAAACTTTTTTATTCTGAAGCAGTCTAGTAGCCAAAATGTTTTCAGGAATCTTAATAAAAAAAAATCAAATCAAACAAACTTTCCAAAAAACTCGACAGAAACTGTCCTAGCGTCGTTAATTATCATGGAAACTACACAAAATATTTTAAAAAGTTTGTTTAAATATTTATAAAGGTTCTCCTGAAAAATAGGCTACCTAAAAATTTGAATATAAGTGAATAATTTAGAATATTTTCTGGCTTTTTATGTCCCTGAAAACATAATCAATTATTAAGATATCATTTTGAGGAAAAAAATCATGCGCTTCATTGATTATTCTATGGTCAAATTTTCAGCTATGAGAAATTTCTCTATCATTAAAGAGGGAATTGAATGTAGTGCTGAACAGACAGCAGGCTTGCGCGCGCCTGACTTTGCATGTGTATGTTCTGCACCAAAGTCTAGGTCACCAGGACATAGAATAATCAATAAAGCGCATGACTTTCTTCCTCAAAATGATATCTCGTCTTGATTTTTGTGCATCTATGTTGCCTCGCTCCGATCTTTTTTGCAGCGTTTCGATGAGGACGATTTTTTAGCCTGTGAGTGAGAGTGAGTGAGAATTGGATTTGTCCTCACAGGCTGTGAGTGAGAGTGAGTGAGAATTGGATTTGTCCTCACAGGCTGTGAGTGAGAGTGAGAATGAAAAAATTTGTCCTCACAGCCTGTGAGTGAGATCCTCACTCGGAGTGAGCTAATCGAAACACTGGCTTTTTGCAAGCGAATTTTTGCCAGTGCTTCTTCTCGTGATAAGAATACGGTCTTCATTTCTCCAGGTCAAACCCGTGAGTCTTTTTATTCCAGTAGTTTTTCTTCCAGTGGTGGTAATAACCACATCAATCTTCCTGCTCTTTCAAAGACAGACTTGTCCAGTCTAATATCCAGTGTGGTATCTGGTGTATTTACTCCATCCAGTGAACTTGTCAATTCCGATATTGACATGGCACTTGATTCCTTTTCAGATGATAGGGACTTTCCAGAGCTTCCTTCCAGTTTATCTCTCCAGTATACTCCTGCTCGAGTTGATACTCAAAGAGCGTCCTCTAATCCAGAGTCAAGACCCAAGGGTCGGTTCAATTTCCAGGTTTCTCATAACACTGGTGATGTCTCGGTCATGCCTGTCTCCTCCTGCAGTCAAGTAACTCCCGATGTCTCCCGATTCTAGTCACGTCTTTTCCTCTGCGCCGGTGATGTGTGGGTGGAATTGGTGGTTGTCCGAGCAAGTCAAGCCAGTGGGATCAAATACAAGCCTGCGTCCAGCCTCGGGTTCCAGCGTCCAGCATCCAATTCAATGCAGAAAGCTCAGTTCCAGCGCCAATCTCAACTCCAGTGCCAATCAAATGGGAAACTCTCCAGCAACAGGTCCAGTCCTCAGTCTCAGCTCGAGATCTCAAGTTCGATGCGTGCCATCCAGCCAGGGTGACCAACTTGCCGTTATTTAGTGGCATTGCCGTTATTTCACACAATTTTGCCGTTATTTTTTTTTTGAAAATAATGACATTTTGTCTAGTTTTGGATTATTAAATTAAAAAATGCCGTTTTTTTGGATTCTTCTATTTGGAATGCCGTTATTTTGGAACATGTTGCCGTTATTTTCAAAATTTGAGTTGGTCACCCTGCATCCAGCCTCAGCCCCAGCGCTTCTATCCCCAGAATTAACAGGATCCAATAGTTTGTTGTCTTCTGCTGTAATATGTTCAGAGATAATAAAGTATGTTTCCGCTTATGCTTATGGTGCCGTGAGTAAACCCCGTAGTGTACTTATTGGGTTGGGGTGGGGTTTGGTTGCGGGTTTTTTTTCACTTTTTTAAAAATCATGTTTAAACGTCGTCTAAGTAATTTTTATATGCTTAAAACAATAAAAAGTCTTTAACAATATGTCGTTAGAAAGCTAAGTTACTCTTCTCTCGAACAAAGTGTATAAATAACAGGTGTGTACAAAAAAAAGTTGGAGTACCAGTTGATTTTCTGAACATACCCAAGTCACATTTGACACTATTCAGAAACTGGTCAAAATCTTAAGCCAAACTGGCTTTTTGTAAAATGGTTGGCAGATTCGAATTCTCCATGAAATTCTGAACTATAAGCTGCTTGTCTCACAGTCAGGCCGCGGCGTGTTAGTTAATTAATTCATTATTTATTTTAATTGAGAAAAAATATTTACCGGAAAGCAATTTATAATGGAACTGCGGTTTGGGGAAGGTATAATAAGCGGTGGCTAAAACCTTCCTGTAATTCGTCTACGACATACATTTAAGGTCTGAAGTCAAGAAAGAGCGGCTTTTTTGCCTTTCTACTCGAATCTTTTCGGCTTAGGTTGTACAGTCGAACCTCGTTATAACATACCGCCGATATAACATAACCCTCAGTATTACATACACCTAGGGTCAGTCCCAAGGAGGAATGTTATAACGAGGTTTGACTGTACATCTATTATTTTGTTAAGATAGTATTGGGCGAGGAATAATTATTTACGCATTATTAAAAAAAAATTCTATGAAAATGTTATAATCAATTTTCGTTACGTCATACAATATTTGTCAGCCCTTTTCATGGCCTATTAATGGTATAGCATTCTGAAAATGTCTTAGAACTATATTGCAGCGCAGTTTGAGAGCTATAAACCCTATTCTACAGAATAATTATAAAAAATCTGAGCGTTGAGATTTGGGCTTTTAAAAATAATCGATTTTTTTAAATGACGAAAATCCGAAAAAGTTATAAAAACTTAGATTTTCGTCATTTTTTAAAGAAACTTGTTATTTTCAAAAGAGACACTCAGATTCTAAAAAAAAGTGTGAATACATCTTATTGAAAAAACATTTTGACGTAAAACTTTTTTTTGAATTTGAAATTTGACAACGACTTTTGAATTCAAAGAACACTCTCACATGCAAATTGACCATGCTGAACACAAATCCGGTGTCAGAATTTTGAATTTTCCCAGTGAAAAAAAAGTTTTACGTCTAAATGTTTTTTCCATAAGATGTACTCACACTTATTAAGCGTATTTTGTAACTGTTTATTTTAAGTTTAACAGGTTCATTTGCTAGCAAAAGAATCCTGATAAATTTTTCTTTCTTATAAGCATAAAACTTGAAAAAGTTAACGGCAGGACAAGAAGTGATAACTATATATCTAAAGAAAATTTAGATTAGGAATAACATGTCTGTAAGAATTCTTAACTTTTTCATTCAACTTTTTGCAACATTCACACGAACATTTATTTTCATTAGAAAGCGCAAAAAGCAAAATTTTTTCACAAATGAAAACAATGTACATTTCGAGATTTTTTGAAGTAAATATCTTTCACGAATCAAGTCGATTCTTTTCAAAGTTATTGTGCTGCTTTAACTAGAATGATCAATCGCACGGTATCAGAATGCTAAATTCGTAAATAAAAGTTATTCAGTAAAAAGGATCTCTTTATCGCACGATTGACAATAAACTACTCTGTTAGTAACCGTGTAAACACCTTTTTGGAAACTAAGATATTTACTTATTTATATTGGGTTGGTCGACAAGTTCGCGGTTGATTATAGACTGTACATAATATTTCCGTTGTGTTTTTATTTTTTTTAGTAGCATTTATAGACTCAATGTTTTTTCACTATGTTCTGCGTTGTTTCGATTTGGCTCCCAGGCAGCCCGTTTGATTTAGATGCTTTTATGGAAAATTGGCTTACAAACTCAGTCGAGCCTAATGTTTGATTATTAAAAAAATATTTTTCATGAAACTAAGAATTTTTTCAGAATTCTACTGCGAATCATACTGGAATACAATACTTAAGACAGTCTGCTAATAAACGGGAAGGTATGTTGGAATTTTTCGCAAATGTTTTTTAATAAGCTCAAAGTTAGTTTTAGATTGGCCACTTACTTTATCCATTTTGTTCTTATTTGGAGGAATCACGTTTGCGAGAATAGGTAAAACTCAATAAAAAACAAAATATTTTTGTAATTAAGCAGAAATGGTGGCAAACCAACAGCACCAAAAAATTTAGACGAATTTTCAAAACATCTTTTCGAAACGGCTGGCTATGGAAAAGCTTATTAAATTATTTAACACGTCACGGCCGGACTGTGAGACGAGCACAGGCTCATAGTTCAGAATTTCATGGAAGAAATGAAAAAAAATCATTGAAGAACTTAAATTACGGTCTGCCGATTTCGCTCTACCCAAAGAAGGCGAAGTAATGACCTCACAAATGGCAGCTCAAATGACAGCAGCTTTGGAGAGGGTGCAAGAAACATTGAGTGTTGTGATTAATGGAGCAGAAATTGAAGGATGCCTTCGAAAAGGTCAAGCAGAATCTCAACTAGAAGCATTTATTTCTGCTAACCCCATAGTGATGGCCCGCCAGAAGCTAAATTATTTAACAAATTTACAATTTACAAATTTAAAACAAATTTGAACGCAGTTGCATATGTGCAAGCGTTGTCCTCTCTTTGTAAACTTTAATTTAATGTTTAGTGCACTGATGCGCGAAGCGGTCTTATAGAACACATGCTTTTCCTGCCATAGAAAAATACAATTTTTGATAGTGTAAGATCGCGAGACATTTATTTTGTCCTGATATTTCCACACAAGTCTACAAACGTAAAACAAAAAATGATTATTTTATGGATAAAAATTTTTTTTAAAATACTCAGGGTTTTTAATTTTATCAAATCAGAATCAAACCTTTAATTGAGCACTTAACCAACAAATAACATAAAAAAAACAGAGAAATCTTGCTTAATTTTAATTGTCTCAATCTTTTGCTAACATAAAACTGATAAAAACTTCTATCCTATAAAATAAAAAAACGTACTCGCTGTAAAGAACTAAGTTATTCACACACTGTTTTGTTAAATAAATTACGTTTTCTTCATCAAAATTTAATATATCACCATTTTTTTTGTGCCGTTTAAAAAAATTGGTAAACTTTTTTAAATGGCTTTTCAGGCATAGTTTTTAACAACGCTTTCAGCGTAAATTTTCTTAGATAAAAACTATAGTTGTTAAAATAACCGATCGTATCATTCTATTAGATGGTCAAGCATATGCGCGAGCATATAATAATGCTCAAAAATGCTCGAGCATCAGCATATGCTCGCGCATATGCTGATGCTTAAGAGTGATCAAGTATATAATGGACCAATCATCCATAAGTAAAATTTTTATTCTTCCCATAAAGTTGAACAAAGTTGAAAGAAAGTCCAAACTGCAAAAGAAATTTGCAATAATAATTTATTAATGCTATCAGTATTTCAATCAATCCATCAACCTTTCGGAGTTTATCATTGCCCATAACTTTCCAAAATTTAAATTAAAAAAAACAATTATCAGAGCTTCAAGGAAGGGGCTTTGCAAAGCAAAAGACATGCTAAGTTTGCGATCAACCAAAAAGTAAATTTGGATTGAAGTGAATGCCGAGAAGCCACCTTAGCTCAGTCCACCTTATATGAATTTAGGTTAGATGACGCCTATTATGAGAAGATAAGTAAGAAAGCGAGACAAATTAGATCAAGCGATTTTTTCGTTCAATCAAGTTAACTGTAAAAATGCCGAAAACTGGATATACAGTCGAATCTCGATTTAACGACACTTTATTTAACGACACCCTCGATTTAACAACACTTTCAAGACGATTTGGTTGGTCTTAGTCAAATTAAATAGAAACTAACCCTCTATACAACGACACTCGGTTTAACGACACCCTCTATTTAACGACACATTTTTCCAGTCCCTACTAGGAAAAAATTTTAACGATTTAACGACCTCAATTTAACGACTTAGGATTAATTTTCCTCGTCTCAACTTAAAATAGCCTATCTTTTTAATTTTGTCACCATTTTATATTGTCTTTAGTAAAGTATGATTCCTACTAGAGCTTGAAAAACAATAAAAATTTTGAACTATTTAATCCAGAAACTGATAGAAACGTGACAAATTTAATCACATGTACAATAAAGAAACCTTAAAAAACTTTGAAACCCAAAAATCTTGACAATTTTTTCGATATTGCTTGATACTTTCCAACTTTTTTGATAATTTAAATGTTTTCAAAAATCCTGAATTAATTGTTTCATTTGATTAATAGCTCTCTGGTTTTAGGAAAAAGAGCTCGATATACACTCATTAAGTTCTTGGTTTACCGATATTCACTATAGCGGCAATCACAGTGTAAAAATATCTTACTATAAAAATACCCTAAAGCCAGTCAAAAGGAATGTCGTTTTAGGTATTTGGTTATGTATTTGAATAAGTCCTTAAAGGACCATAGAACTTAATAAGCACAGCAATTTGCGAAATTTGAATTCGCGCGGGACTACCCTAATTTTGTCAATAATATTTTCGAAATGAATTTCATTTGCATTTTTTACAATGTTTTTTTCAAAACATACAACCATTTACTAGTCGAGCCCAACGTCGCTTGAACAATCGGAACAATCGGACGGGCTGCATGACTTCCATTGCTTTACCTTCCTATTTCAAGCTGGTGTTCTATATTGACTAATAAATACTATTCAAATTTTGTATGCACGCACAAAAATAATTCGAAAACATTATTGGCAAAGTTATGGCGGTCCCACGCTAATTCAAATTTCGCAAATTGCTGTGCTTATCAAGTTCCAGAGTCCTTTAATTTGTTAGTAAACAACTATAATATTCATGAGAAAACTCAATTTAACGACAATTAACTTGATTTTTGACTTAAGGACACTTGATTTAACGACTCTTGATTTAACGACCCTCGGTTTAACGACAACTTGATTTTGACTTTGATTTAACGACTCTTGATTTAACGACCCTCCGTTTAACGACACTTCTTTGCCGGTCTCCTGAGTGTCGTTAAATCGAGGTTTGACTGTAACGACACTATACCTGGTTTTTAGTCCAAACACCTTGGATATAACGAGACCTCTATTTAACAACACCCCTTATATATTGACGACACCTAGGGGTCGGTTTCCGAGGGTTTTGTTATATCCAGATTCGACTGTATATCAGAAACTGGATTATAAAAGAGCCTGACTTGAAAGGGGGGTGTATCTCCTTTCCGTATCTGGTCCTGTAAACAGTTTGAATTCAAATTAAACCACATTTATAGGTTGCTGGTTCGAATACCTCTGAGTATAAACTTCATTTTTTCATATTTTTAGTGATTGAGCTCAATTCGGGCTGAAAAAAATATTGATGAATCGTTTGGGAACATTTGCAGGATCAATTTTTAAATTTTCAATTTGAAGTGAAATAAAGTCGGCCTGAAATAGAATTGTCACACAGTTAACTCGATTTTTAAAAAGTTTTTGACCTTATTTCTTGTTTTCATGCAATTTTTCATCTAATATTTGTGTAAAAACAATGCTTCTACTTGATTAGGAATAAACAGAAAGACGATTTTTACGATAGAACATTTCTAGCGAAGTGCCATTTCTCTCTATTCATAAACGGACAGAAATAAAAAGAGGTAAAAAAATCATCCTGTCATCTGATTAATACCAATGCAAAATGCTTCCTTGAAATGGTTTAGCCGTACTCTAATTGGCTACACCTCTTCTGTTTTTATCTATTCTTGTCAATCAAACTATGATTTTTGAGACTCAGCCTAACAGACTTCTTACAAGCCATTTATTTACCAACAGCCGTTGTCTGCTGAGCTTTTTCGTTTCTTTTTAATAGATACTGGTGAGTTTTCGTTGAGGCAATTTTAAGAAGAGGAATGAAATAAATTATGGATATTTTCTATGTTGTAACAGCTTGAGAAACTTTGAAATACTTTTAACACGCAAAGGGCTGAGTGTACTAACGGTAGCGAAATGCTCAGCGAGTCTCGCTGAGCATGTTTACAAAAAATGGAAAATTCAAAAAGTCACTTTTTGGCCACTCCAGGTGCTCGAAAAGCATGGTCATTTTCGTTACCTGGTCTCCACCTAAGTACGTGAACGTTTGGTGTCGGTGCTTACTTAAATTGGTATCTCGGCAGTACTACTAATAGTGCAAAATGACAGCGAGGTGTTGTGCTATCTATTGAATATATGTGAGTCGATGTTTTTTTTTCCAAAAGATTGATAACCCACCCATTGTTCAACAAAAGTCCACTTGCCCGAAATTCCTATCTTTGAGCCAAACTTTGCTCAAAAGTTTGAAATTTGACATTTTTCTATGCTTTCTTGGTCATAAAAGATGGAGAATTTCCTCAGCTACAAGAATTTCCTCAGCCCTTTGCGTGTTAATAGGAATAGCCATCATACAGGCTATGAACGATGAAATTGCCCCAAGAGCTAGAATAAGTCTTCGAGTACAATAGTGCATCTGCATTCGACACAGAGTCAGGAGCAGTGTTGTACCGGCGCCGGCGCTAGGGCTGGTGCTGCCCCGGCAAAAAACAGCGCCGGCGCTGGGGCCAATGAAAAATTTTGGTTGGCGCCGGCGCTATCATTTTTTTTACCCGGCGCTGTTTTTCAAACAGCTATGGCTCCTGCGCTGTTTCCGAAATTTAACTGCCCAATATTAAAAAAACCAATGTTTCTTAATTTAAAATAAAGTATTTGAATTTTCGTGCTGTATTTTCTTTCAGAGGTTCCCTGATAACGATTTTTGGGACTTGATATGATATGATAGTGATAGGGAAACATTAATTTCCCTCCTGATATGATAATGATATGATAAGGCCGACAAAATTCCCGTCTGATATGATAGTGATATGATAGGGTTCCTGGATAGGTGGCTTAATGACTGTCATTTTCGTAGGAAAATCGATTGGGCAGACCTACCTTCGCAAATTTTACAAAAACGATGCAATAATTTTGTGTCACCCTGTACTACTCGACAGAGCAATAAAAAACCGCCCTTTTGGTCCCCCCCTTATTGCACCACATTTTCTAAGTTTGGTGTATGTCACCAAAAATGTATTTGGAAATGTATAAAAATTAAAAATGGAGTGCAATAACTCATAACCAAAGTGTTTAATAAAGGTGCATACCCCTTGAAAAGTGCTGTTATTTATGATCAGATTGCGTTTGAACTGAGTTGGACAATCACCGCATGACTGCAACAATTTTGAAGCATTGTGAGCGTAAAAGTTGTTGAGAATGGTGGTGCCAGCTCCTTGTTGAATAAAAATCTAAATATATTGAATTACGCGTTTGATTTTACACGAAACGTGTTACCTTGTCTGGTGCATCTTGTGCCCCTCCACCATCAACAACATATTTGTTGTCGGCATTTGCCCAGTATTTCGGATCTGTGCCAAAGCCCGCCTAAAAATTTATGGAATAAATAGTTACACGTTTTGTTAGATACATAATTATATGATTTCTGTGCGAAAATCCTAGGCGAATCTGACAGATCAATTTAAAAAAAATAGGTATAGTCGACGCTGGATTCAACGGACACGTAGGGATCGATTTTTTGATCGTTATACAGAGCGTTCGTTATATAGAGCGTCTGTTCAGGTCAAATTATGCTAACGCTAGTCAAAACAGCTAAACTTTTTGTCCGTTATGTAAAAAGCACTTACTGCATGAGTCCCAACCTTTTCCCACCTAAATTAACAAAGTTTTTAGTGATTTAGATCAGTAAGATTTTATTTTAGAGTCAATTTTCAATTTTAAGCCAAACATTAAAAAAAACAAAAAAGCTTAACTTTAATTTTTAAATAAATGCATGCAAAAACTCAAGAACAGGCAAACTAAAAGCATAAAAATTTATATGGTCGAAGCATGCAAAAATATTTTCAGCTCTTTGAACTGTTTTCAAGTTTGAGTAATTGTTTCAAAATTTTCCAAAATACCTTAATGCAAAAAAATAAGATAAAAAATAACAAAATTTAAATTTTTACATTTGTGTGTAAATTATATTTACTTACCAAACATTTTGAGCGTGCAAGACCCTTTGCACCAGATTCCTTAGCACCTGGACTTCCGATGATTAACTTAAAATAAAAGTTTTTTCATTGAGCAGCTTTAGTCACATACATTAGAACGGTGACACCAGGTTCGAGTCTTAAAATAGGTAGGTCATTCTCGTTTACTGTAATTCCTCCAACGGCTGGTCCAGCAGTGAGTCGTTTCATCTTATAATCAGTGTCATTTGTCACATTTGCTGTGGCATTTACTACTTCTGAGATTGTTGCCGTCGGGAATTTTATATTACAAGGTGGAGCCGCTCCCCCCGCTGCAGCAGCAGGTGGTCCTTTAGCTGCTGTTGGAGGAGCAGCGGTAGTAGCTGAAGCAGGTGCTGCTGGCTTTGGTATTTCCATTTTTGTGTACTTTCAGTACATACATTACTGATTAGTAATACTATGATGTTTATAGAAAATATATGTGCATTATATCCTAAAATGAAAATAAATAAATAAAATTTGTAAAGTAGTTAATCCTGTCGGGGACATTTTTATCAAACACTTTATGTTGGTTTTTAAATTTTTGTGTTTTCATTAAAATGGATTTTTAACAAAACTTTTTATTCTGAAGCAGTCTAGTAGCCAAAATGTTTTCAGGAATCTTAATAAAAAAAAATCAAATCAAACAAACTTTCCAAAAAACTCGACAGAAACTGTCCTAGCGTCGTTAATTATCATGGAAACTACACAAAATATTTTAAAAAGTTTGTTTAAATATTTATAAAGGTTCTCCTGAAAAATAGGCTACCTAAAAATTTGAATATAAGTGAATAATTTAGAATATTTTCTGGCTTTTATGTCCCTGAAAACATAATCAATTATTAAGATATCATTTTGAGGAAAAAATCATGCGCTTCATTGATTATTCTATGGTCAAATTTTCAGAGAAATTTCTCTATCATTAAAGGAATTGAATGTAGTGCTGAACAGACAGCAGGCTTGCGCGCCTGACTTTGCATGTGTATGTTCTGCACCAAAGTCTAGGTCACCAGGACATAGAATAATCAATAAAGCGCATGACTTTCTTCCTCAAAATGATATCTCGTCTTGATTTTTGTGCATCTATGTTGCCTCGCTCCGATCTTTTTTGCAGCGTTTCGATGAGGACGATTTTTTAGCCTGTGAGTGAGAGTGAGTGAGAATTGGATTTGTCCTCACAGGCTGTGAGTGAGAGTGAGTGAGAATTGGATTTGTCCTCACAGGCTGTGAGTGAGAGTGAGAATGAAAAAATTTGTCCTCACAGCCTGTGAGTGAGATCCTCACTCGGAGTGAGCTAATCGAAACACTGGCTTTTTGCAAGCGAATTTTTGCCAGTGCTTCTTCTCGTGATAAGAATACGGTCTTCATTTCTCCAGGTCAAACCCGTGAGTCTTTTTATTCCAGTAGTTTTTCTTCCAGTGGTGGTAATAACCACATCAATCTTCCTGCTCTTTCAAAGACAGACTTGTCCAGTCTAATATCCAGTGTGGTATCTGGTGTATTTACTCCATCCAGTGAACTTGTCAATTCCGATATTGACATGGCACTGATTCCTTTTCAGATGATAGGGACTTTCCAGAGCTTCCTTCCAGTTTATCTCTCCAGTATACTCCTGCTCGAGTTGATACTCAAAGAGCGTCCTCTAATCCAGAGTCAAGACCAAGGGTCGGTTCAATTTCAGGTTTCTCATAACACTGGTGATGTCTCGGTCATGCCTGTCTCCTCCTGCAGTCAAGTAACTCCCGATGTCTCCCGATTCTAGTCACGTCTTTTCCTCTGCGCCGGTGATGTGTGGGTGGAATTGGTGGTTGTCCGAGCAAGTCAAGCCAGTGGGATCAAATACAAGCCTGCGTCCAGCCTCGGGTTCCAGCGTCCAGCATCCAATTCAATGCAGAAAGCTCAGTTCCAGCGCCAATCTCAACTCCAGTGCCAATCAAATGGGAAACTCTCCAGCAACAGGTCCAGTCCTCAGTCTCAGCTCGAGATCTCAAGTTCGATGCGTGCCATCCAGCCAGGGTGACCAACTTGCCGTTATTTAGTGGCATTGCCGTTATTTCACACAATTTTGCCGTTATTTTTTTGAAAATAATGACATTTTGTCTAGTTTTGGATTATTAAATTAAAAATGCCGTTTTGGATTCTTCTATTTGGAATGCCGTTATTTTTGGAACATGTTGCCGTTATTTTCAAAATTTGAGTTGGTCACCCTGCATCCAGCCTCAGCCCCAGCGCTTCTATCCCCAGAATTAACAGGATCCAATAGTTTGTTGTCTTCTGCTGTAATATGTTCAGAGATAATAAAGTATGTTTCCGCTTATGCTTATGGTGCCGTGAGTAAACCCCGTAGTGTACTTATTGGGTTGGGGGTGGGGGTTTGGTTGCGGGTTTTTTTCACTTTTTTAAAAATCATGTTTAAACGTCGTCTAAGTAATTTTTATATGCTTAAAACAATAAAAAGTCTTTAACAATATGTCGTTAGAAAGCTGTTACTCTTCTCTCGAACAAAGTGTATAAATAACAGGTGTACAAAAAAGTTGGAGTACCAGTTGATTTTCTGAACATACCCAAGTCACATTTGACACTATTCAGAAACTGGTCAAAATCTTAAGCCAAACTGGCTTTTTGTAAAATGGTTGGCAGATTCGAATTCTCCATGAAATTCTGAACTATAAGCTGCTTGTCTCACAGTCAGGCCGCGGCGTGTTAGTTAATTAATTCATTATTTATTTTAATTGAGAAAATATTTACCGGAAGCAATTTATAATGGAACTGCGGTTTGGGGAAGGTATAATAAGCGGTGGCTAAAACCTTCCTGTAATTCGTCTACGACATACATTTAAGGTCTGAAGTCAAGAAGAGCGGCTTTTTGCCTTTCTACTCGAATCTTTTCGGCTTAGGTTGTACAGTCGAACCTCGTTATAACATACCGCCGATATAACATAACCCTCAGTATTACATACACCTAGGTCAGTCCCAAGGAGAATGTTATAACGAGGTTTGACTGTACATCTATTATTTTGTTAAGATAGTATTGGGAGAATAATTATTTACGCATTATTAAAAAAATTCTATGAAAATGTTATAATCAATTTTCGTTACGTCATACAATATTTGTCAGCCCTTTTCATGGCCTATTAATGGTATAGCATTCTGAAAATGTCTTAGAACTATATTGCAGCGCAGTTTGAGAGCTATAAACCCTATTCTACAGAATAATTATAAAAATCTGAGCGTTGAGATTTGGGCTTTTAAAATAATCGATTTTTTAAATGACGAAAATCCGAAAAAGTTATAAAAACTTAGATTTTCGTCATTTTTAAAGAAACTTGTTATTTTCAAAAGAGACACTCAGATTCTAAAAAAGTGTGAATACATCTTATTGAAAAAACATTTTGACGTAAAACTTTTTTAATTTGAAATTTGACAGCGACTTTTGAATTCAAAGAACACTCTCACATGCAAATTGACCATGCTGAACACAAATCCGGTGTCAGAATTTTGAATTTTCCCAGTGAAAAAAAGTTTTACGTCTAAATGTTTTTCATAAGATGTACTCACACTTATTAAGCGTATTTTGTAACTGTTTATTTTAAGTTTAACAGGTTCATTTGCTAGCAAAAGAATCCTGATAAATTTTTCTTCTTATAAGCATAAAACTTGAAAAAGTTAACGGCAGGACAAGAAGTGATAACTATATATCTAAAGAAAATTTAGATTAGGAATAATATGTCTGTAAGAATTCTTAACTTTCATTCAACTTTTTGCAACATTCACACGAACATTTATTTTCATTAGAAAGCGCAAAAGCAAAATTTTTTCACAAATGAAAACAATGTACATTTCGAGATTTTTTGAAGTAAATATCTTTCACGAATCAAGTCGATTCTTTTCAAAGTTATTGTGCTGCTTTAACTAGAATGATCAATCGCACGGTATCAGAATGCTAAATTCGTAAATAAAAGTTATTCAGTAAAAAGGATCTCTTTATCGCACGATTGACAATAAACTACTCTGTTAGTAACCGTGTAAACACCTTTTTGGAAACTAAGATATTTACTTATTTATATTGGGTTGGTCGACAAGTTCGCGGTTGATTATAGACTGTACATAATATTTCCGTTGTGTTTTTATTTTTTTTCGTAGCATTTATAGACTCAATGTTTTTTCACTATGTTCTGCGTTGTTTCGATTTGGCTCCCAGGCAGCCCGTTTGATTTAGATGCTTTTATGGAAAATTGGCTTACAAACTCAGTCGAGCCTAATGTTTGATTATTAAAAAAATATTTTTCATGAAACTAAGAATTTTTCAAATTCTCTGCGAATCATACTGGAATACAATACTTAAGACAGTCTGCTAATAAACGGGAAGGTATGTTGAATTTTTCGCAAATGTTTTTAATAAGCTCAAAGTTAGTTTTAGATTGGCCACTTACTTTATCCATTTTGTTCTTATTTGGAGGAATCACGTTTGCGAGAATAGGTAAAACTCAATAAAAAACAAAATATTTTGTAATTAAGCAGAAATGGTGGCAAACCAACAGCACCAAAAATTTAGACGAATTTTCAAAACATCTTTCGAAACGGCTGGCTATGGAAAAGCTTATTAAATTATTTAACACGTCACGGCCGGACTGTGAGACGAGCACAGGCTCATAGTTCAGAATTTCATGGAAGAAATGAAAAAATCATTGAAGAACTTAAATTACGGTCTGCCGATTTCGCTCTACCCAAAGAAGGCGAAGTAATGACCTCACAAATGGCAGCTCAAATGACAGCTTTGGAGAGGGTGCAAGAAACATTGAGTGTTGTGATTAATGGAGCAGAAATTGAAGGATGCCTTCGAAAGGTCAAGCAGAATCTCAACTAGAAGCATTTATTTCTGCTAACCCCATAGTGATGGCCGCCAGAAGCTAAATTATTTAACAAATTTACAATTACAAATTTAAATAAATTTGAACGCAGTTGCATATGTGCAAGCGTTGTCCTCTCTTTGTAAACTTTAATTTAATGTTTAGTGCACTGATGCATGAAGTGGTCTTATAGAACACATGCTTTTCCTGCCATAGAAAAATACAATTTTTGATAGTGTAAGATCGTTGAGACATTTATTTTGTCCTGATATTTCCACACAAGTCTACAAACGTAAAACAAAAATGATTATTTTATGGATAAAATTTTTTAAAATACTCAGGGTTTTTAATTTTATCAAATCAGAATCAAACCTTTAATTGAGCACTTAACCAACAAATAACATAAAAAAAACAGAGAAATCTTGCTTAATTTTAATTGTCTCAATCTTTTGCTAACATAAAACTGATA
>JAMRYI010001416.1:0-26392 GCA_029231635.1 Ditylenchus weischeri
GATTTCGATTCCGATTTCCGATGTTTGGGTTCCGATTTCGAATTCCGATTTCCGAAAAATGAACTGAATTTCGGAAATTTCGGAACAACATAGTCTTTTTGATTTGAATTCTGAAGATTCTTCTTGGCTGCTATTAGGAGGAAATCCTTACAAAACTCAACCCTACTCCCAACTCCTTACAAAACCCAACCCCATAAACCCAACTCCTTACCCCAACTCTTTACATTCTTTTTGAATCTGTTATTCGATACTTCTTTTTGTTCCGATCCAGTTTTTTTTTATTTATTGAGAGTGGCGTTGAAGGCGTTGAAATGCGTTGAGTGCGTACCACGAATTAATCCGAAAATTCTGTAGATTTGACTGACCCATCTGGAGCCATCTTGACCCATAAAAGCTGGTGAGCCCTTGGCCCGACATGTCAACTCCCGGGCTTTTTTAAGCAGCGTTTAGCCGTTAGGTTTAGGCTTAGGCCCATATCATTCAGAATATGATATCATGGCCGATATCATTACTCAAAATAGTATCTGAGCAAGACTGTAAGGAGTGTATAAAATGTAAGGAGTTGGGATAAGAAGTTGGGTTTTGTAAGGAGCTAGGGTAAGGAGTTGGGCTTGTAAGGAGTTGACCCTCATCCGCTACTTTCAGTCACTCAATTTTTCTTTTGTATTATTTGAAGATGCTACATCATAACCTCACTGCTTATAATTTCGAATATGTTTGATGACTGAATTGTTATGAATTCGATTGAAATAAAGTATTTCGTTTCTGTTCCGATTTCCGATGTTTTTTGGGTTCCGATTTCCGATTCCGAAATTTTTGGAGTTCCGATTCCGATTTCCGTTCCGATATTTTTCGTGTTCCGGTACATCCCTGATAAGATCTTAGTTTAATGTTTGGTGTATTGTATATGTCAACTACAAGCAGATAAGAAATATTTGGGCACTTGATCAGTCGTAAATCAACCTGTGACAGGCTCAATAAGCGCCCAAATATCTCTTATCTGCTTTTAGTTGACATATATAATACTCCAAACATTAGGCTAAATTTAAGATCTTTAAAATAAATCTTCATTCTTCAAGCAAAACAATTTTTAAACCTGAATATGTGATTATATCCTCCATCTGAGTGGGAGTGGAAGGTACCAAACCGCAGTTTTTTAGTTTTGAATTATTAAAAAGAATTTCAAAACGTTTTCTAAACTATGAGAAGACTAATTTTTTTTAGCATTTTCCAAGATTCGATTACAGTTAAACTATATGGTTCTATATGGTGACACCACTTCAAGTTTGTTTCCGCCTACTGTGCAATACTTTTTTACATTGATTATTTAAGTATTTTTTAAATTCTGCTATAACAGTCTGGTTGAAAATATTGCAAGGATTCCGATATTGCACATAGTTTTTCAGAAAACTTAATTTTTTAAAACAAAAAGCAAAATCTCGTTATAGTGACACCGGACTTGAGGAGGTGTCACTATATTAGACTATTCCAAATGCCTGAAAATGTTCTTCAATTTCTAGACGTGTTTGCATAGCGCAGTTGTAGAGCTTTCCCTCAGAAGAATTTTCACAGCAAAAAACCTACCGTATTTTCTCTATTAATTACCCCCTCTCTGATAGTTAGCCCCCATAGGCACCCTATATCCAAGCTCAAAAAATATATTGTGCAAATCTGTTTTTTGCGTTTTCTTAATCATCACAATCTTAGTTGATTCCACTTTTTAGATTTTAGTTGGGCACCCAGAAATTTCAAAATCGACCTTGAAATTTTTCGATTTTTCATTTTTTGGTAACTAATTAAGAAAATACGGTATTTTCCTTGAAATCATGAGTTCAACCCCAACTGTGGACATCTTCAATTTTGGAGTTATTTTTCGAGCACAAAATAAGAACAAAATTCACGGAATCTTTAATTTTGTTATGCACAAGTCAAGTTATTAGTCGCATAGGATAGCCAGAAGTTTTCTCTGCAAAGTGAAATTAGCAAAAAAATAATAAAATTGAACAGTGAAGACTGAAAGCTGTAAAAAAGGAAAATTTTAGCCATGGTGTTTGTATGTTAAAACTCCAAAGTTGTATGTAGCAATATGAATTTTTCTTCTCAGATTGGCTTAGTAGTTAGAAAATCGGGTTTTTCGATCCACAGGGGGGTATCATGGTTTTTTCAGTCAAAATGGCAAGAATTGGCAAGAATTCCTTATATGGAAACTACCCGAAATCATGTTTTGACCACTTTTTTAGATGTTTTAGACCATGAATGCTACAGAAAGCGTGTTATTTTGATTGGCAAACACATTTTGCATAAAAAAAATTTTGACAAAAAATTCACTTTTTTGGACCCCTTTTCATAATTTTTGAAAAATGTTTGGTGTGTAGTCTTGTTTTTTTGGTCTGTTATTATTATTTTCATGAGGGAAAATAATCGTGCTAAATAAATCTGTGTGAGGATATGTAGGATATGAGGATATGTAAAATTCAGAGGGACCAAGTCAAAAAGTGAATTTTTTGTAAAATTTTTTTTGTGTAAATGTGTTTCCCAATCAAAATCTAAAATAGTGGTCAAAACATGATTGTGGGTAATTCCCTCATAAGAAAGTTTAGCCAAAGACTTCGAAAATTGAGCTAAAAAAGTGTTATTTTTCATCTTATTATTATTAGTTATTTTTCATCTTATTATTTTTTTAATAATTGAAAAAAAATTATTCTTTATTTAATGTTTTAGGTTTATTGATAATAGTTTTAATTAGATTAACTAATCAACCAATAAAAATCATAGAAAAAATAACTAGTGCAACAGAAACAAAAATAGTTTTTAAACTCATTTTATCTACAAAATTATTTATTTTTTTCAACTGTGAAAACTTTTTTTCTTCTTTTTGAGTGTTATCTGAATCATTTTTATTATTATTACCTTCTTTATCAAAATCCCTTTTTTTCTAAAAACACTCATGTCGTCTAAAACTAACAAATCTTAGAAAAAAACGCACTTTTGGGCTGCCCCAAGTAGGATTCTTTAGCCTCCAGTTTTAACCTAAAACCTTGATTGTGTTGTAGCATGAAAACAAGCTTTATTTTCAGAGCTGTGCCAAAAGTAGATGGTAAATTCTCGGTAGTTGGTGGAATCGGCGCGTTAAAGCGCCACAGAGTGTACCTGATCATGCCTTGTTGTTGCACAGAATACATCATAAAATGTCCATTACTGGTCTTCGCCACCATGATTGATCCCGATTCTCCCGATATAATGTGACACCAAAAGCTGTAATTAGGATTTGGGCCCTGTAGAATTAGGCAGAAATGAGCCCAGAAATATAGGCAAACTGAAATGTTCATGAAAACTTTCTTTATTTTTACTTTTCTACAAAGTTATTTTTTCCTTCCATTTCCTTTTCTCCCGTGTTAGGCGAGGAAACAAAAAGATGTTTTCCTGTAAATTTTTTCCCTTTAATATAAATATTTCCGCATTATATTCCGCATTAAATCTTAGATTTGGTCCAACATGCTAGTTCAAAAACTTTTAAAAAATTACATCGAAAATTCGGCGCTACCGGAGTATACCCCCAAATGAAATTTTTTTTGAACTTTTTCAAAACACCATTTTAACCATTTTTAAGCATTTCCTACACGTTGAACACGATAAAAAGTTGTTTTCACATACTTTTTTCTATAAAAAGTCGATTTTTTTTTAAATCTTGAATTTTGGTATTTTTAGTTGATTTCTGTTTATTATAACTTAGTAAATCAGATGTTGAAGGTACCTTGACCCCAAAAAAAAGGAATTTGAACATAGTTTTGTTAACTGGGGTTAATTTAGTCGGTCGGTTAGAGATGCGCGCACTCACTTACCTTAGACATAATTCCGAGCAAGACTCTTGATCAAAAATGCATTTAGAGGCTCTTTTTGCCCAGCTCCAGTGACCAAAACATGGTAAAACAGCCAAATGGTCGAAATTTAAAAATGCCCAAAACTCAATTTTTTATTGACCAGAACACAAAAATAATGTCTTTTTTGAACTTCTGAGGTGATTTTAGGTTGGTATAGGGTGTTTGGAAACACTTTAAAAAAAATTTCATTTGGGGGTGGCTATACTCGGTAGGGTCAATTCATAGAAAACTCAAAAATAAATTTACTGGTGAAATTCAGACTTTTCAATTTAAGCCATTTTTTTCAGCTTAACTTTTATTCAAACTTTACTATTTCTGTCCAAAAATTTAGTCACAACCATAGAGGTGACTAAATACTTTCAAAGTTTTTCCTAAAACTGTCCTAATATTTTCATAAGATTTTTCTAGCGTGTGTGAATCATATTTAAAATGCTTCGACGATAAAAATTTCCAATATTCTGCTGTGTAAACATATTAAAAAATAGATTTTATATTTTCAACCAAAGTCTTTTTCATAATAATAAAATCAGAGAATTTGCAGCCACGCTGAAATATAAAAGAAAATCAAAAATAGAGTCTCATAAAATAACTAACTTATAAATTGCAAAAAAACTAAAATATAAAATGTGCAATAACAATTCTTATCTAAATTGTTATACAAATTTTCAAATAAAAAAATACAATTTAGACTAAAAAAAAAGTCTATAAAAATTATGTTTTTCTTTATTTTTCGCCCAAATTTTACAGAAAGAAATTATCCGAAATAAATAGTGTCAAGCTAAATTGAATGGATGATGCCAATTTGAAGGTTGTTTTTGACTGATTGTGGTTGAATAAAAGTTTGTGATACTCATGTTGTGTGCGAGGAAAATAGAGAGCTAGACAAATATTGACAAAATGTTAAGAATTTGTCGGAAAAGTGACTTGAAACCAAAGCAACAAAGACAGAAGCAACAAGGTGGCTGAGAAAAAGTGTACAAAAATGGCGGAAATTTACAAAAAAAGAAGGATTTGTCAATGTTTTTCTAGTTGACTGAAAGTTCTAATTTTTTTTTGGTGAATCCCATGAAATCAGAACTCTAACTTTTTTCTCGCAAAAATTAGTATTTTTGGTGCCATTTTTTTGCCGCGCAGTTATACTTTGAAAAGTTTATAGTACTTACTGTATGGCCGTTGGTGAAACCACCCCTCAAATTATGTGTTTATCTCTATAAAATATGTATTTACCTCCTCAAATCGTGATTTGAGGAGGTAAATACATATTTTTGTTGAGGTAAACCAGGGTTGCCATCTTCGCTGATTTATCAGCGAATCGCTGATTTTCGGTCAAAAATGCTGATAAAAAAATAAATTCGCTGATTCGCTGATTTTCGGGTCATCGAACTTGGCAACCCTGAGGCAAACACATAATTTGAGGAGTGATTTCAATTTCAGCCCTTACTGTATAAACTCTTCTAATCCGCCACCTCTTTTTTCACAAAAAACGAGTTTGCGGCATTGTGTTTTTGTGTCACTTTTTGAAGACTTCTCTCAGACAAATTACCACCCATTTTCGAGCAGTGAGATGAGCTTTATTTTGAGCCGTGAACCGCCTAAGAAAAGTCTCCGTAAAGTGACATAGAAACACCATGCCACCAACAGGTTTTTGAAAGAAGGGGTGGCGGATAAATATTGGTGACAAGACATACGACTATTGGCTTCAAAATCATGACATTTTGAGTCAAAATTCTGTTACGCCCGCATATAAAGATTTGCAATCTAGCCCAGATCTTTAGAATTTTTGAGTTTTCCTGTTAAATGTAATGTCGTTAACCTATAGATAAGCCTGATTTTCGGTTGAATTTCCGCCATTCAAAGAGGATATTTTTATACAACAACAACTAAATAAATTTTATTAAATGGTAGACAAATTACTAATTTCCCTTGTGCTGTAAACCAAATGACTAGTTGATTTGGCTGCTGCTATTTCTATTATTCAACCCCAAATAATTCCCGCTAACACAACTAGAAAAAGAGGCCAGATCAAGAAACACAAATTATAGGGTCAAGTAAAGACCAGTGTTTTCAAAACTCAAACCTCAAGTTTTGCCTCAAGTTTTCTAAAATTGTCCGTAACTCTGTTTAAGCATTCATTTTTTAAATTTTTTTTTTTGTTTTGTCGCCATGAAAATTTGAGTTTAGGCGATAGAGAACAAAATTCATACCCGTTTTGCTTATAAAAAATCGAGAAAAAATTGAGTAAAAGTATTTTTTTGCGAAACTCAACTATTTGAGTTTAGCAAAAAGTTACAGCTTCAATCGATTTTTTCTCAATTTTTTATAAGGAAAACGGGTCTGAATTTTTTTCTCTATTGCCTAAAGTCAATTTCCTGGCGAACAAAACAAAAAAAATAAATTTAAAAAATAAATGCTGAAAGCAGAGTTACGGACAATTTTAGAAAACTTGAGGTTTGAGTTTTGAAAACACTGGTAAAGACTAGTCTAACAAATGGGCATATTTTTAAATTTACGAAACTTTTTTCTGAATCAGATTATTTTTTACAGATGAACTCAGTTTTTCTTGAAAATTTGTATGGTAAGCTACTCCGATGACCAGATAGTTTTGTTTGAAACCTCAGGCAGGACTTCTTGACATTGCATACCAAACAAATTTTCGTGAATAAGCTGAGTCAACATATTTAAAAATTTGATTAAGAAGAAAAATTAGACAGGGTTGAAAGTGAACATTTGTTAGATCAGCCTGTATTTATGTATATATCAGTGGTCAAAGGCTGCAACTGCAGGATTAGATGAAGAACTGGGATCTCCACTTCGATGGACATGCACACACACCCAGCCCCTGCCGTTGCGCTTCTGCCACACTCGAGTTTCTTGTGCTTGACGGGTGCGAGCATCTCCAAAACTGCAAAAGAGAAATTTTGGTAAACGAAAATAAAAATTTTAACACTTGTGTTTTAGTTTACAGTCGACTCCCGTTTATCCGACTACCCAAAAGTCTGTTCCTGCATGGTGTCCCACACTTTTTTACCTTTATTTTTGAAATCTTTTGCCAGTTGTCTTTGGTTGTTGATCGTCTAATCCAAAACATTGCAAGGAGTCCAATTTTGTTGATCGTTTTTCCAAAATCCTTTAAAGTTGGCATATAGTCGCGTGACTCTGATTAAGGTCATGATTTTTTAAAATGGGTGTGAGTTTATCTAGAGCGGGTCTCTTAGTTTCTTTCAGAATTTTTCAAGTATTTGGGTAAAAAAACGCATTTTGAACATTTTTGAAGGAAAGGTCATTTCAGCCAGTGCTTATTGCCCATACAACGCCGAACAACTGACTTTTTTGAACAAGGCTCTTCAATATGTTAAATTTACTTACTGATCGTTGATTAATGTAATTTGTTTGAAAAATGCTTTAATAAAATTGTTGAAGACATACCTGTGCTTTAGTTTTTAAAAAATCCCGAATCCCGCGGGAATCCCGGGATTTTCCTGGCGGGAATCTCGAATCCCGCAAATTTTTGGAATCCCGATCCCGAATCCCGCCGGTACCCCGAATCCACAAGCCTAGCGAATACCAACCCCCCTTCCCCAAGAATCTGACCTTCTCAAAATCGCTATAACTACCCTATCGAACAAATATTCAGGATTAAACCTTAAACTCAGGTGCAGGCCAGCGTATGCAATTTTGACTAATAATAGTTTTACGCCCTTTTTCTGGGGTCTGCAACATATATTTGGGTACTTTTTACTTAAGTTTAAAAAGGTAAAATTTTTGGTGGGAGAGGGATGAAATTCGCTAGTAGGGTCGATTTTGACTAAAAATTTCAAAAATAAAAAAGATTTAGGGTCCCAAACAAAGAACAAATCTTTAAAAAAAAGACGTAAGAGTCCTGATCTAGAGTGACTGGTTTTTATGGCATCGTAAAAAGATTTGGGAAAAACATTCGGCAAATCGGAATTCTTGCAATTTATCGGATGAGACTGATGAATCACATGGCACTGTTGATCTATCCGGGGCCATTTTTCCCTTTGGTCCCCCCTTTGGTTTTTTTTGAAAATTTTGATGTGAAATATTTCCAAATTGTCTCCAGGGTTAGGCCTAGGCTCAATTTGTGTTCACAATGTTCACAAATTTCACATCAAAATTTTCAAAAAAAAACCAAAGGGGGGACCAAAGGGAAAAATGGCCCCGGATAGGTTAATAGGGCCAATCACATTTCATTTAAAAAAAAATTGTTAAGAAAAATTGTTGGACCATAGGCGGGGACGAGCTTTTGGGAGTGTTGAATAAACGAGAGTCGACTGTATTACATAAAGATAAAAAACTCGTCTTTTTTTGAAAAGTTCAAAAGAAGTTTTTTGTATTTGTATTCCCTCTAATAGCTCCTCATGCTCTAATAACTCCCCACCCTAGAGGGTAGGTTGAAAAATAACTCCCCATGCGAAGTTTTTAGCGGAAATACGGTACTTTTTCATGGTATGTTTTTAACGTTTAAAACAAATCCTTGCAGCTCTGTTTTATGAATGGAAAGCTCACCGATCACAGTATTGTGTGAGGCGGACATAGGCAATGCAAGCTCCCTCCTCACCCATCAAATGGACATTGGGGTTGAGCAGAGTTGTGTGGATCTGGTGTTGCTTGCGTAAATGTGCTGTTGTGTTGGCAACTGCTGCACCTCCTCCTGCAATAGAATTTAAATTGTAAAATGTAGATTGGACTTAAAGCTAGTGTATCTAAGTAAGGAGAAAGACTGGTGGGTGGAAACTTCGCCCATTTTTGACCAAAAAAAATTGCAAAGTTAAATTTTACGCAAGTATCAATTTTAAAAAGCAAACTAATTGCCCACTTTTATAAAATTCTCGGTCTTATATCAAGAGGCTTGGTAGAGACTCAAAGACGCCACTCAGCGGGATTCCCACGACGGGATTTTTGACCTAGATTGAGACCGAGACCAGGATTTTGGGAACCTAACTAACAATATTTCGTACGAGATCTTGATAAAATGACCGGGATTTTAGTCGGCTTAATTTAAGCTTCGACTTACCAAATTTTTGATATATTTTCACGCATTTTTAGCGCACGTGTCTTATGTTGCCGCTTACCAGTAAAAAATGCTCATATTTTCAATTAGCTATTCTTTAGTTCCTTATTTTGCCTCTCTGGGATTGAGGAGAAAACGGTACCAGGATTTTCGAAATTGACCCGGCGGGATGCCGGAAAGGGATTTTGGGTCAAATTTCGATCCGACGGCCAGAACCCCGTCCCATTCCCTTCTCTAGACGCGGGTCTTACCGTAAAAAGTTTCTAATTTTCAAGTAAAATCGAAACCCTTGCGATTTTCTGTACTAGAGTGTTACGCATTACGATGAGTGAAATACGCCAAAAAGTAGATTATAAAAGTTGTCAAACCCAGCGATGACTCGATTTTGAGTGGCTGGTGTTACTGAGAGGCTGAGGTATTGAGAGACGACTGTAAAAAAAGACTTACCATGGTCAAAGTAAAATTTGTGGAAATCCATGCCCTCTATTAGATTGCCCAGTGTCTCTGGCTCAAAACATGTCATTGATGGGTCACAAAGTCGTCTGAAAGTTTCAATCCTATACATCATATCCATTGTTTACAAGCCAGTAAATACTTTCTGAAAACTGTTCCACCGTATTTACCCCAGTAACTTTCTTCCACAAAGTGACAAAGGTCCTATCTCAAATTGAAGATAACTTTTCGATTTTGTGTAATTTTCAGTTTTGTAAAAAGTGTAAAAAAGCCTTTGGATTCCTAGGGGTGAGCAAGCGTTTTCACCAGCTCTGATCAGCTCTAATAAAGAAAAAGGTAAGAAGACAAAAGTTTACGCTTAACTTGAATTAATTTTTTTTTACTTTTTTGGGAATGCTAGTTACTGAATAAAATATGGCACACAAATTTTCGGGCGCGCAGGCGTTTAGTCAATTTTGAGACATTTTGAATTGGCGCCTTTTTTAATTTTTGTGTATTTAGCAGCTTCGGACAATTGAGGCCGTCCTAACAATCTATAAAAATAAAAATTGTGAAAGTGCGAATTTGAAAAAATGTCCTTAAATTGGCTAAAGTTCGTTATACCGCCCCCTCGCAAAAGTGCTTTTTGGCCACTTTTTTGAACTTATCAGGTCGTAATTAGTACGAAAAACATGTTTTTAGGGCGCGGACGATTATTCGAGAAAAAATATTTTTTTCACAAAAAATATTTTTTGGTCAAAAATTGACATATTTTTTTTCAATAATTTTTCATTATTTGATTTTTTGACATGAAATTTGGGGCGGGTGAGCATCCAATTCTCATGGCCGGCCTGCCACATGCAAAAGCAGGGCTATGCAAGTGTTGTTGTACACTTACATAGCCCATTTTTTGAGATGTATGGTCTCTAAGGTGCTTGGGGGTGCGCATCTCAAGTCCAAGCCCCAAGCCCGGCTTGAGACTTAGAGATGCGCGCCCCCAATCACCTTAGAGACTATTCCGAGCAATATGCTAAAGTATAACACACTCATTCCCTCTTTTTACATACAGCAGCCATGTGAATTGGTGGATGTGTAACTATATTAAAAAATATTAATTAATTAAAAAAATATTTTTTCTCAAATAATCGTCCGCGCCCTAAAAAAGTGGCCAAAAAGCACTTTCGCGAGGGGGCGGTATAATGAACTCCGGCCCTTAAATTGACCGAACACCCCTATGCCAAATTTTTGACTAGTTGTGTTACCATCAAAAATATCTCATGATAAAACATTAACTTATTTAATTTTAAACTTTATTTGAAAATGCCGTGCCTTTTTCAAAATCTATGTATTAGTAGTGTTCCCGAAAAAAATATGCCTTGGTCTCCCTGTTGATTTTCTTTCAAAAAAAAATTTTTCAAACATATTTTATTTTGCCTTCAACAAACATCTTCCATAAACTTTTTTTAAGTTATAGTTAATAGCGATGTCATCAATAATATGTTGAAATTATTCAAGTATTTTTCTGCTATTTTACCTTAGGCTTAAGGTTGCCCAGTGTATGTTGGGACGGACTGGAATTTTTTTTCTTACCTTTTTGTAGTCAGAATAATATGCTTAAGCCCCTCATTGGCCTACCCTGTTCCGAAAATCAGTAGTGGAGGACCAAGGCAGATATTTGTCATAGACACCACTAACACACACAGAGCCAAACTAAACATAGCAAAAGGGCCAAAAACTTACGCGTAAGCATCAAAGTCCTTGCATGATATGGCATCCAAAAGTTGCTGAGTTACCCGCACAATTTCCTGCTTTTGGGCTGAAAATTGTTCATTATCATTATCAAAATAACCATTTCAATTGAGTAAAGTGTTAGTTTTATTGGATCTACGACAAATTAGAAACCCATAAGAAAAAAGCATTGGCTTAATCTAATGAACAAAGCTTAGAGCTGTATTGGATATGCTACTTCCGCCAGGTAAAAGCAAAATGGGCTATGCGAAAGCAAAAAATTAACGTGTGTGCAATTATCTTGTGAACACCCACTTACACCTTGACGATGACTGTTCGCTCGCAGCTTTTTTGGTAGGTGATGAAGCTGTGACCCCTCCATTGGCTACTGACAGCAGAGAAAGATTGGTATGACTGCTGCTAGTGGCCTGGTTGCTCAGGTTAGCCAGGGGTTGTGGTTGGTGCCCTTTGAGCATGATAAAGGATTATAAATCAGTGTAATGGCAGAATAAATAGTTAGAACAGGGAGGCTAGAGACTATCTGTGAACAACAATAAAACAAGAAATGACCAGTAAGTGGTCATCCAAACGCGAGACTGCAATACTAAACTTAAAATAGTCACCACACTTTATATATTTTTATTTTGTGACGAACAACAATCAACTAGAGTGGGTATTTCTCAACAAATAATTACAAATAAATTTTGATAACAATTTATTGGACAAGCTGCGGACATGTTTCGTGTCACAAACAAGTCATTAAGGACGACCACGTTGACCAGAAAGTGGTCGTGTTATATTTCAAAAGCTTGGTTTGGTGTTCATAAAGCACGTAAAGAAAAAACGTATAAAAATTTAGGGACATATTTTTTCAGCTACAAAATGAGATATTTTGCGGCCTCACAAGACTCTACCCGGCAAAAATATAACCCTATTTAGAGTGACATACCGTAAAACCTCTATTAATCAGGCCGGCTGGATTATTTTTCAACCTCCTTCCAGAGGTCGGATTAATTGAGGCTGCCGGTTTATTTTCCAATCTTTAGGCTTCCCTCATACTCCCGCGGGACACGGGACACGGGACAAAATTTAGGTATAAATTTTGAGTGTCCCGTGGGACAACAATTTTGTCCCGCGGGACAGAGTAGCGGTACATGAGTCGCGGGACAAATATTGGTCCGTAAATCTTGTGTCCCGCAGGTCACCTTAGTTAAGATGCGGGACAAAGCCGCGGGACACACTTTGTCCCGTGTCCCTCGGGAGTCTGAAGGCACCTTTTAAGTGTCATGACCTTTCGAAGGAGTGGGGGGGGTGGTTGTTGCGGGTTGGAGAAGGGGTGGTTGTCAAACTCACCATTTTTTCTGTTCTAATTATTATTCTTTATTTTTTTTACTATCTTTCAATTTTTTAATGTTAAGAAGGTTAAGGGAGAGTTATGTGTCAATGGGGACATTCTTGGTTTGTATTTAAAAAAAAATGACTAATAAAGTAGGAGTGTAACTGAAATGCCATGTTAAAAGCCTAAATTTTGTAAACAAATGTTATATTACGATTTTTGTTTTGACTTTTATTGCACTTTGCTATTACTTTTTGCACGAACTTGTGACCCTTACCCCTTTAACAAGTTATCAAACTTTGCTGAGACACTTCTGAAATGCAAAAACTAAGGAGCTTTAAACAGCTAATTACTTTTTAAATATTAAATGTAATATTTTTTCAAACTACATAGTTTGCACATTTTAAGAATGACTTAGCAAAGTTTAATAGCTCGATAGAATGCTAAAATCCAGGGCTACAAAATAAATAGAAAAACACAATAACAGTCTAAATAAAAAGTGTGTTATGAAATTTGCTTTTAAAATTTAGACCTTTGATATTGAACTTGAGTTACACCCTTTCTTCATCAGTCATTTCTGTGTAAATACAAAACTGAGAATGTTTATATTGACATACCGTATTTCCTCTAATTAACGCGCCCCATCTAATGAACGCGCCCCCTGACTCTGAGGGTTTGTATCTCGAAGCAGAAAACTTTTTTCTGTCTGTTCTTTTTTTGCATTTGCTTAACTCCCGCGAGTTCTACCGATTCTGCTTTTTGGATTATTGCCCAAAAATATCGAGATCAACCTCGAATTTTTCCGATTTTGGAGATCCGAAAAATAAACTTAAAAGTTAATTAGAAGGAAATACGGTATCACTCATCCAAAACAAGTAAAGTTCAAAAATAAACGAAATTAAAGCATAATAATAAGAATATCAGATATAAAAAACAAAATGGTCAATTTGCCTCCCGAAGGTCATACTTCTTTTAACAACTAAGACGCCCAAAACTTTTTTGAAGCATAATTTAATTATATATATTTCGAATTTTGAATAATGTATGCCTTGTTGTAGGCCTTGTTGTCACCAAAATTTCTTAAAAATGATTGTACCGTTAAGAGTAAATTAAGTGTGTTCTATTATGTAACCCATTATATTCCAAAATTAAACTTTATTATAAAGACCACAGCGTGGTCATCGTAATCACGAGGTCAACAGAATCGTATTGGGTTGATGCATAAGTCCTGCAACAACCCAAAAAGTGACTTGCACATTTGATGGGTTGCAAAATATTTTTATTTATAAAATATGCAAATAAATTTTTATAGGTTTCACAATTTACCTTTTTCTGCGAAAAATTTAATAAGTGAAACCCATAAAAATTTATTTGTATATTTTATAAATTATAATATTTTGCAACCCATCAAAAAGTGCAAATCACTTTGGGGTTGTTGCAGGACTTATGCAACAACCCAATATCTTCTAATAGCTAGCCACCTTTTAATAAACGCCCATGTCCTGGGAGAGGTTGAAAAAATAAAAGCGCATAGACTTTTATTAGAAGATATTCGTTGAGTAAATAAGCTTCTGAAATTTTGCCGCCTTTATGAGTCCCAGGATGTTCTAAGCATGGTTCAAATTTATGCTCTTGGTGCTTCCACTATCTACTATTTATTTTAAAAAAACAACAGATTATTTCGGTGAATTTCTAGCACATCCACCGAAAATTTAAAATTCCAAGGGGTGAAATCACTGCGACACGCATGGCGGAGCCACTATCAGGATTATTTTTGCTTGCATGAAAAAATTTTTGGCCGGCTTTCACAAGTTTTTTAATTGGATTGTCGGCGTGGAAATAGTCAACAATTAAATCTGACGATCAACCTTTATGAACTTGAAAATTTTCTGAACTAAAATTCATGCTTGACATGCAATTTTTTGCACATATCTCAAAATCAGTAATAGAATAACAGGGTATTGTTAAGTAGGGTTGGCAAGGGTAGTCTTGAAACGACTTGCAGACTAGTTGCTGGGTTTGACAGCACTGTTTCAACAGGCTGTAAAATCTTCATTTTCAGCATTTCAAAAACCTTTTTTGAACTATTTTACGCAGAACGGCAACATCTACAGAACAGTTCAAAAACAAATTCTGAAGTGCCCAAAATGAAGATTTTACAGTCTGTTGAAAAAGTGCTGTCAAACCCAGCAACTAGTCGGCAAGTCGTTTTAAGACTACCCTTGCCAACCCTATTGTTAAGGCTAAAATTGAAAAATATCTAAAAGTGCACAGTTTAAATTTCTTCCTCTTATAAAGACGAAAAACTTCAATTATCGTATTTTCTCTAATTAACGCCCCCTCCCCTGATTCAAAATCGTGCTCTTGGCATGATGTTTTTGACCCACTTCTCGATCACTTCTCTCAGGCAAGTTACCGCCCATTTTGTAGCCAGAAAGATGAGCTATTAAATGGTTGGTAACTTGCCTGAGAGAACTGATCAAAAACCCGATTTTGAATCAGAGGGACACTTATTAGAAGAAATACGGTACATTGACAACCCTGCCTTCTAGTTTTTGACTTCGCAGAGTAAAAGTTTTGGTTTATGAAAAATGATCAGAAAGTCGAAATACTTGTAATTTTTCGGATTAGACTGTCAAAACATAACTATCAAAAGCCTTCTGAAATTAATGTAAAAATTGTTATGGCAAGCTGAAGGTGAAACATGATGGGGCTATTAAATCAAGACTTGACTGACAAAAAAATAGCTATATCTTAACAAAAATACTAAGCTTCTTAAAAAATCCCGCTGTCAGCCTTAGCTCAATCTCAATTAATAAAAAGACCAGCTTTACATAAAATTAAAATAATTTCGGCACAAAATATTTTCTGCTAAACTCAGGTCAAAATAAGTAATCTTCGCCACAGGCGGTCTTTCATCATAAAAAGCAGTGTTTATTCTAATTTTTAATCGTCAGAGCCAACAAAAGTTGTTACGCACTCAAAATGAGAAAGGACTTTTTGCAAAAATTTGGTAGGCCAAAAATAGAATGAAAACAGTATTCTTCAAAAATAAAGGGTCGATCAAGAACAGCTGTTTTTTTGAGATGGTCGTATCTTTTTCGTGGCGCAATTTTCAAAATTCTGTTTTCGAAAAAGGTTGTGCTTAAATCTATTAGCAAAATAATCCTTTTTATTAACCATAATACTCCTTTCCAGTACCAGAATTTAATTTTCATAGAATCTTTTTTGGACTCATACTTTTTCTGGTCTACACATTAGTGTGTAGCCCTGAATCTCAGCTTTCTAACAAGGCATCTGTAAAAGCTCCTGTAAAAGATTTAAAAAATCTGAAGATTTCGGTGTTTGGATAAAGTAACTTTTTAGATCAAGTTCTTTAATTCAAATTCCTAAATCTCTACTAGAATCTACTAGAAAAAAGTATTACCCTTTCGAAAGTCTATTTTTCTAGCCGACAAAATTTTTTTGGTATGTAATGTCGAAAACACGATTTTTGCTTGGTCCTCAATGTGGTTTGAGTGCTGGTCTTCAGATGACCCCTGTATGGACTTAAACCACAAGGAGACCAAGCAAATCGTGTTTTTGACATTATATGCTAAGAAAATATTGTCGGCGAGAAAATCGAAAAACTGAATTTTGAAAATCGCTCTATTAAAAAAGTTACCACCATATTAAAAAATGCAGATTTTCTTGGTACAACTCTAGAGTATGCAAAAAACTTTGAACATAAATATATATAATAAAAATTTTATTGCTCAAAAAGCTTATCCAACAATAAAAACACATTAAATAATAAAACACCCAATAAAATATCTAAACGCTAAAATTTTTTAACCAAGCTCATTAATGAGGCTTTGGCTCATAAACTCACTCCAAAAATCGATAAGAATAAAAAAAGATGAGTGCTGTAGGAATCATGCACACAACTCTTTGATTGCCCCTCCTCAAAACAACAAGAAAAAGATGGTGAAAGCGAGGGGAGAGGCGCTTTATCCCCTCTCAAAAAAAAACAAGAACCTAGCTTATAGCCTAGTCAATTCTCTGGCCAGGACCTCATTGAAAAAGTGGAGGGAGTCTCGAGGGGGTTAGCCCCCATGCTGGAGATTTCTGGGAGCAAAACACACACAGATAGAGAAATAGACAACAGGGTAGTCTTCTACAACACAGCCAGTGCTTGATTCCAGCCATCCATCAGCAGCAGCTATGGCCCCTCTCCAGCCTCTCGTTAATTTGGAGGCAGAGAAATAGGGGCAACTTTGTTGACTAGAGAAAGCAATACGGAAAAAATGAATGAATTCTGACTCGTCTGCTTAGTGGAAAATTTTTTGTTGTTGACTCTATTAGTATTGACTTTGAAACATAAAATATATTAGTAGTGGATTTTCGAGTGAGAGGGTGAGTGAGTGAAAATTTAAAGTCGAGAGTAGGCAAAAAGGAAAGAGTTTGTTTGGACGAACACGGTGTATCTTGTCTTGTTGTTGAAACAACATTCCTTGGCTGAAATATATTGCTTTGACACCAATAGAAATTTTTCGGAAACAATGTGAATAATTCTGATAAGAGAAAAGGAGATGAGGCGCTTTTACACGGTAATCATTTTTCTTGGGTCAAATATACTTTGGGGTGCAAATTTTACTAATTTTACTTTTGGGGTAAATTTTTATTTTAATTGATTTTATTAAATTTTCTCATCTTTTTTTCAAAAGTAATAACACTATTATGTAGCACTGCGATTCTAGTTTCCAATATGATATCAGTTGTTGCATCATTTTTGCAAAATGTAGCACAAAAAGGTAAGAGTACGAAGCAAGTCAGAAAAATAATTTGGTTTATACTTTTCTTTTTTTCTGCTATATTTTTTAAAGATTTTGCAACAACTGATGCCTCGTTAGAAACTAGAGTCGCAGGGCTACATGATGGTTGTATCACTTTTGAAAAAGATGAGAAAATTTAATAAAATCAGTCAAAATAAAAATTTGCCCCAAAAAGAGTAAAATTTGCCCCAAAAAGGATATTTGCCCCAGGAAAAAATATATTTGCCCGAAGAAAAAATATATTTGCCCCAGAATAAATGATTACCCATTACCTGCTGTCACTATGAGAGGTTTTAGCAAAATACATGTGTTAGCAGCAATATTCCTGATGGGATATCGATTTTTTTGGTTGTTTTTTTGGCTTGTGCTTAGGTAAGCCAATGCACGGACTCAAACATGTTTCCCGAGCTGCGAAAAAGTAAAAAAATATGCTTGAGTCCGTTCTGAAGTACACTGGTCTATATAAACTTGGTTCAATTGGTCCAAAAAAAATGAACAAAGGGAAGAAGCTTTAAAATTGGTACTCAGTCGGGTATAGGGCAATGTTTTTTCTTTAATTGTTCTCTTGTCAGAGGCTAAACTTTTTAGAGGCTAAACACTTTTCAGTTGGTAAATCTGGGTTTCTATCTTAAAAATCTTGTTATACCATAAAGACACTTTAAAGTTGTCAAAAACACCCTACACTACATAATCAGACTTGTGAGAAACAGACCTAAGTAGTAACCAATCATATATTAATAAAACAAGGTATGACAGTCGACAAAAGTGAACCTTTTTTAGTTGAGAATGATTTAGTCAAATTGTTCTGTATGCTCACTTTAGCCGACAGTTTACTAGGTTGAGTTAATAATGCCAGTAGATATTCTCCAGATCCGGCACTTATACTAGGCACAATAATGGGACAGGTATTCACCAACGAGCCAATCAACCTATGCAACTCTCCAACACACATTAAAAGCACTAATATGGTCTTTTAGTCAATTAGAATAAAAAATTACAACAGATATAAAACTATTTTTTAGTCAATAGTTAAAATCTTGGGTTTTTAGTGGTTTTTTAGTCAATTAGAATAAAAAATTACAACAGACTCTAGTGCATAAGATACAACAAAAGTGGAGGAAAAATTGATTGAAAAAAGGCAGAAGCTATGTTTGAACACCTGCAATTGTGCACAGTGGGGATAGAGATATACACACCACGTTCCAGCCAACAGCCATTTATATTTGTAATAATAAATTGTGAAGATATGACCTCTTGAAGTTAGTAAAAAATTCACTTTTCAAGTTTTTTTTTTCTTGTGTTATTTTAATTAAAAATTAAATTTGTTTTGGTCTGACAAATCTTTGTTTTATAGTCATAATAAGGCAAATCAATGCTTACCGTATAACCTCTAATAGACGGGCATGCCCGTCTATTTTTCAACCCCTTAAAAATCGAAAAAATTTGATTTTAAGATTTTTGGGTACTCAAAAAAATCTAAAAAGCGGGATCAACTAAGATAGAGGTGATCAAAAAACGCAAAAAACAGATTTGCAAAATAATTTTCCTGGGATGAGATATAGGTCCTTAAGGGTGCCCGTCTATTGGAGGGTGCCCGTCTATTAGAGGGTGCCCGTCTATTGGAGGGTGCCCGTCTATTAGAGGTTATACGGTATTTGAAAGCGGTAAGTAGGAGAGGCATTTTGGCTTTTCAATCTTCTCATAATAATGACATTCTTAAAACTAACCATTGCTCTCAAAATGTGAGGTCATTTTGAGTAGTTGATGAAGTGGTTTTCATAACTTGAACGGGTCAAAAGATCAATTCCAAATACAGTGGATTAATAACAACTTAGCACTATGATGTAGCGCAGTTCAAGAGCTACAAGACCCATTTTACAGAATGATTTTGTGATAATTTGAGCCTTGAGATACGGTCTTTTGAATGCCGAATGTAATTAAAGTGCCCGGAAAGGGTGGATTTTTGGTAATCTGGCTGAATTGATAGAGGTGTGGGTTATTATGCGCTAGGATGGATTCAGTTAGTAGCCCATTTGATATCATGCTGATCGTAAACCATTTTTCTGTCGATTGCGGGGTCAACTGACTCTAGGTTACTATTCGCCAATGAGCTGGTCCCAAGCCTAAGCCTGGATAGGGTGCGGATTTGTTTGGGTATGGTCGGGTATTTGGCTACTATGGGCCGTGTGGTCTCTCCACCAAACTCATATCTCCACCAAACTCATTCCGTGCGTACTTAATCGCCAAAATATACTGCATCGATTGCAGGGTTGACTGGCTCCAGGTGACGATTCTGTAATGAGCTGGTCTTATTGAGGAATTTCGGATACAACTGCTCGGTTTTACCATTACCACCAACAACACCCCTTCAAATAGCTACTCGGTTTTTAACCAAACTCCCACCATTTCCTGTACTAGGACAATTTAAGATGGATTTTCTTCTAACAGTCACGATGTAAATCTAAGCACATTTCTGAGAGACTAAGGTGGCTAGGTGATTCCTGACTTTACGGTTTTATTGACAGTAGACCCTTCACATAAGATATATTATAAAAAGTATCCCCTGCGTTTGGGGAAGTCTGTTTGTCAGACGAATTCGCGTATTTGAAAGTCTTATATGGAAGAGAAAATATTCATGTCAAATACCACAAAAGTAGTGCCACTGACAGGTTGGAGAAATCACAACAACAATAACACCAATAATCAACTCAAACCTGGAAGAAGGAGGGCAGAAGAGTGGTGCGCAGATGGTCTTGGACTAGCTCCGGCTGTGGGCGGTGCGGGTGACGGGGCCGCTGAGCCGGTGGCTGCACCAGTTAGGCAGTTGGTGACCTGTTGTTGGAAGCCAGCAGTAGTCTTGTTGCCGACAGTGTCCACACGCACCACAGTGTCCACTCGGGCCACATTCTCGTGCTTCAGTGCTGCTGCAGAACAAATTTTTTGATTATGCATTGAGGAATTTGATAAATTATAATTGGCTCCACATAATGGTGTGCAAAACAGTAGGAGGAGAGAAGCTGAACTTAGATTTTGTGAAAGAAGAAGGAAATGTGCTAAAATTTATTCGGTTGTCGGGAAAGTTCGGCAACGACCCAGAAGTGACTAGCACTCTCTGACAGGTCTCTCGTTCAAATAACCGGAAATAGCGATAACTTTTTTTTTAACTTCTCAAAAATCATTCTTTTGGTGCCATCTTGTAGCTGAGATTCAGGACCACAGGCGCCTATCGGCGCTTCTATAGTATTTCGAAATTTCAATGAGGGGCTATGACTTCATTCATAAAAATAGGTATATCCCCTATTAGAACTCATTTTTTTCGCCTGTTCTTTTTTTAAACGAAAGCTGACATTCTGGGGAACACGATGGTATTAGCGACAAAAGTGATTTCGCTATCTACGACCCGTTCTGGCCTTCGAAGTAAAAAAGCGTTACCCACCCCCCACACATGCCAAATACTATGTAAGATTTGTTATGAATTGAAAAATGCTGAAAAAACTTCAACAATCCTCACTCACAATCCGCACTCGCTCGAGGTGAGGATTGTAGATTCTTTTTCACCATTTTTAAATCAATACCAACTCGACCAATAGCCTATTCGGTAGCCCTGAATCTCAGCTACAAGATGGCACGAAAATAAATTTTTTTGAGAAGTTAAAAAAAAGTTTTGGCTATTTCCGAGTGAGGATTGTTGAATTTACAGTCCACCATTGTGTACGAAGCCTTAAATTCTTTAACAAGTCTCAAATTTTTCTGTTAAAACTTCAATTTTCAAACCCAACAAAAAGTCTCTTGTAGTTTTTATTGTAACTTATAAAATATTTCAGAAGCCGTCAGAAAGAGCTGGTCACTTCGGGGTTGTTGCCAGACTTTTACAACAATCGAAAAACACTTTCACTGTGTCGTGATTCTCGTGTCCCCCTCTTTACCAATGGAGTCAGAGTAAAAAAATTCGGCGCTAGTATAGAATACCCCCCAAAATCAGACCTTCTAAAAATCGTTGTAACTACCCTTTGGAACAACAAGTTTGGGCTTAGCCCTTAGGCTTAGGGGTAGGCCAGCGTATGGAAGTTGTGACTAATAAGTGTTTTACGCACTTTTTCTGGGGTCTGCAACATATATTTGGGTGCTCTTTACTTAGGCTTAGGGGTAGGCCAGCATATGGAAGTTGTGACTAATAAGTGTTTACACTTTTTCTGGGGTCTGCAACATATATTTGGGTGCTCTTTACTTAGGCTTAGGGTAGGCCAGCTTATGGAAGTTGTGACTAATAAGTGTTTTACGCACTTTTCTGGGGTCTGCAACATATATTTGGGTGCTCTTTACTTAGGCTTAGGGTAGGCCAGCTTATGGAAGTTGTGACTAATAAGTGTTTACGCACTTTTTCTGGGGTCTGCAACATATATTTGGGTGCTCTTTACTTAGGCTTAGGGGTAGGCCAGCTTATGGAAGTTGTGACTAATAAGTGTTTTACGCACTTTTTCTGGGGTCTGGAACATACATTTGGGTGCTCTTTACTTAGGCTTAGGGGTAGGCCAGCTTATGGAAGTTGTGACTAATAAGTGTTGTGTTACGCACTTTTTCTGGGGTCTGCAACATATATTTGGGTGCTCTTTACTTAGGCTTAGGGGTAGGCCAGCTTATGGAAGTTGTGACTAATAAGTGTTGTGTTACGCACTTTTTCTGGGGTCTGCAACATATATTTGGGTGCTCTTTACTTAGGCTTAGGGGTAGGCCAGCTTATGGAAGTTGTGACTAATAAGTGTTTTACGCACTTTTTCTGGGGTCTGGAACATATGTTAAGTTAAGTTTTAGAAGGCATAAGTTTTGGGGGGTGGTATTCTATACTAGGGTCAAAAATTCGAACTAGGAGAACTATTTTTTGACGGGTTTTTGCATTTCTCTTTAGTCACTTTTACAATCATCCGTGTATATACCGTATTTCTTCTGATTATGGGCTATAATTTTTCAACTTCGTAAAATTTGGTCAACCTTTCCAGCAATTTTTTTAAATTCTAATAATCAAAAAACCCGACTACTTTTTATCTAAATAAAACTGAATTTCATATTTTTATGTGCATTAACTGAGATACAGAGCATGGACGTTGGGCTATTATTAGAGCACTGGCTAAAATTTGAGAATGTGCCATAATTAGAAGAAATGCAATGTGTTAAAAAGAGGTTATAAAAAAGATTCAGATAGAATTTCCCCTACAAGTTTTTCCCAATTTTTTTTGACAACATTTTGTTCTAGTTACTTTTCTAATCAATACGGTTATTTTTTTTACATCAGCATATTTCAATCAGCAATTCTAGTTTCCAATCAAGTATTAACTGACCCAATGTGATCTGTATAAAGAATCGCTTTTATGAGACACGTACTTTTTATATAAAAGTCGATTGTTTTCCAAATTTTCCCAATAACATTTAGTGAGCTGGTTCTGAACAAAAACTAGGATTACAGAGATAATTGCTTGTCCAAAAAAGTTTTGCATGATTGATCATCAACTATCTGTAAACATAGTAAACATCGGAAAAATGTGTTTGAGTTCGTCCTGTGCTGCGCCCAAGTAGTAAGCTCAAAAAAATGATTAGGAAATCACTGAGAACGACGGCACTACACTACACTCGGCTGAGTAGCTTTTTGTACAGCTTAAAAAAAGTTCTAACATCTATTTTCGACCTCTATCTAAGAGGTCGAAAAATAAACTGTGTTTTTTACATTTTTGGTGACATTGCAACCTCAAATGTCCAAATATAGCAGACCCCCTCACAATTTTAATTCATAAAAACTCGGGCAACTATAGACTCAACAAAAAACTACAAAGAGGAACAAGCAAGGGATCAAAAAAGCCCACACTAGTGACGCTTAACCCCTCATGATTTAATTTTTTTCATGCTTTGCTCTAAAGAAGCCAACCCGCTAAAATGAGATCTTCGCTTTTTTAGCAAATATCAACTTTTTCAATGTGGCCATAACCATTTTTAGGCAATAAATTTTCTATAAAAAGATTAAAAAGTAGCTTTTAAAAAGATTACGGCTGTATTGGGAGAGTATGGCTTTTCAAAACACCCGAAAATTTTTACTTTTTACTTTTGAATGAAATTTTGCGGGAAACGCAAAAATATTCCAAATTTGACTAGGAAAGTTAGTTCCGGACTTGCATTGGCTTCTAGTCGATCAAGCAAAGATCTCCTCCAACTTTGTAGTAAAGATCCAGGGCTATATTTTCGTATATGACTCGTCGCTGAGAATACAAATTTTGTGATTTTCGATACAAAAGAAGTTTAATGTAACCTTTTGCCTTGTATGTGACGTAAAGTCAGGACTTTCGTCGGGCATGTACTCAAATCCCAAATACCAGTATGTGTCATAACTCTTCGCGTTTGTTTTTCAAATTTTTAGTCAGAATCGATTTTTTCTTTTTCGCATATTTCTCCGTGAATTTTTTCATTTTTCATTAAAATGTGACTTGTGTTCAAATTAAGCATGTTTTAGATGCCTCGAGACCTTGTGCGCTCATGACCGGCCGGATTTTTTTGTTAAAGGGATTTCAAAGCTGCAGTAAAGATGGGAGAAAACTGTTGAGGCCGAAGGAAATTATCTCGATGAATGATGGTTGCTGTTATGAAATATGTTATGCGTTGCCTTGAATAAAGATTTCACTGTTATTTGGAAATGATTTTCTATGAAAGAAATGAAGAAATATGCGAAAAAGAAAAGAATCGATTCTGACTAAAAATTTGAAAAAAAAAACGCGAAGAGTTATGACACATACTGGTAGAAAAATTGGTGGTGTCCAGGGGTGGGGTTGAACTGGTGACTTCAAAGAAAATGGCCCTTTTCCGGGAAGTGGCCGATTCGCATCTGACTTAATTTGCATTCGGCTAGTTTCGCATTCTAGCAAATTCGCATTCCACAAAATTTGCAGTCTATTTAAATTTTGCTTATTTGCACAAGTTAAAAAGACATTTGAAGGTTGTTCAAATTCAAACAAACCCTCTACCTAGCGCATTCTCAACAAATTTATCTTTTTCGAGCGTTTTTACGAGCGTACATGCGTAAATGCGAAAAAAGCACATTGCAAAATTAGTCAAATGCGAATGTCTCGAATGCAAATCGGCCACTTCCCTTTTTTCCCTATGTAAAATCGTATGACGGAAAGCTTTACAACTGCGCCATGCAGAGACATGTCAAAAAGTAAAAAGATACATTTTCGCACGTTTTGAAAATCCGTGGCTATTAAAGAGCTTGACAATAAGATAGCTGACAATAAACACTGATGTATTAATGCAAAAACTCACAGCTTGATTCATATGAGGCTAAAAATTGTGCATAACAAAATTTGTCACAATATTAGTAGTGAAAAAATAAAAATAAAACGCTGAACCAGTCAAATAATCAGGTGTACAAGCAGTAAATGAATCTAAAGGAAGTAGAATTATTAGAAACACAAAAACTTTACAAACATCCTAGGTTTTTATTTGCAGAGAAACAAAAAAATAAATGAATGTGCTTTTTACAGAACAAAGTGATCAGAAACAACGCAAAAAACAACATCTAAAGTATCTAATGTCTATGTTTTCTAGCAATTCGAGTATAAAAAGGGGGTTATAAATAACCTGTTAAAAAAACCGTACTTGTTGATGACAATGAGAATTTGGCAAATTCAAATGTGTGCAGGACACTTCTCTTTCGTCACTCACTGTACTCTTTTGAGTTACCGTATTTCCTCTAATATCCCCCCGTATCCCCCCCCCTCTAATACAAGCCCCCCCTCAACTTTGAGAGTCTGGATTTCAGGGTAGAAGCAATATTTTGCAAAGCTGTTTGATACGTTTTCTTAACTCCCATGAGCTCCACCGATTCCACTTTTTAAATTTTGGTTAAGCACCCAAAAATCTCGAGATCGAATTACAAATTTACCGATTTTTGGGGATCCAAAAATAGAAGCCCCGGGGCTTCTATTAGAGGAAATACGGTATTTCGAATGACTCAAAAGAGTAGGTACTTATCCCTTATCAGGTCAGGTTTTTGAAAAAATTTTGGGCAGATATTTTTTGTATCCAGATAACGTGTTATGTCCATTTTTATATTCTTTTAAGTGTAACATCAACAGCAGTAACTGGAGCAGATCAAATATATTCATGCTCGCTAGAAATTGTAATTACTAATTGTTATCTGATACAAAACAAAAATATCTGCCCAAAATTTTTTCAAAAACCTGACCCGATGAGATAAGTACCAAAGAGTACAGTGAGAGACGAAAGAGAAGTGTCCTGCGCACATTTGAATTTGCCAAATTCTCAATGTTATTAAAGCTGAATTCACAATGAGGAGGCTGTTTGCGAATGCTAAATCAGATTTGTCACTCGGAAATGGCCATAACTTTTTTTAATTTTTCAAAAATTATTCTGTTGGTAAGATGTAGCTAAGATTCAGGGCTACCAGATGAGCTATTAATAAAGTAAATGTTGTTTTTAAAAATTTTGACAAAAAGTAAGAATCCGCCCAAGCATCCGCACTTAATTTCGAGTTAGGATTCTTAGGCGGATTCTTAAAATTTTATGTGAATTTTTGAAGCATTATTTATTTAGCCAATAGCTCATTTGGCAGTCCTAAACCTCAACTACATGTTGTCAGCAACTACATAAGCAACTGGAAAATAAAAAAAGGCCGCACCAACTGAATAATTTTGGAAAAAAGAAAAAAAAGCGACGATTCTGTTTCCCCGATTCTTAGTGAGTGGTCTGTTTTAGCAGCCGCAAACAGAATCCTCATTGTGCATGCGCCTTAACAAGTATGGTTCTTTAAAAGGGCATACCAGCACGTTACAAGCCAATTTCAAATTTGAATAACGCGGACCAGTTAAATTAAAAAAAAATTAATATACAAATTTGTCATTTTGCAAAAAAATGAACTGAGCCTCGTATGGGAATCGAACAGCCGGCCAACTTCCCCCACTGCAACACTTTACCACTCAACTACCCAAGCTGATAATCGTAAAAGCCCAGTGCACCCCCTCGAAAAATTTTTTGTACTTTTAAATAAAAATACCCATTTTTCAGCTGAAACTTTTATTCTAGGGGTACTCCAGTAGGCGAAAATTTCTCAGCAATCGAATTATAAAGCAGAATTTGAAAAAATACTTAGTCGCTGAGATATGACCTT